>PVIY010021892.1:0-16465 GCA_004026745.1 Myrmecophaga tridactyla
TTATGAAAATATTCTAAAAATTGATTGTGGTGATGGTTACCGAACTGTGAATATACTAAAAGCATTAAATGAATGAATTTAAACATTAAATGGGTAAATTATATGGTAAGTGAGTTCTATCTCAATAAAGCTGATATTTAAAAAAAAATAATTATGGATATCACAGAGGAGATGTTTGGAAGTGATCAGATCCCTGAAACACTTGAAGGTAGAGATGGGAGGAATAACTATCGAATTGGAAGCAAAGTGGGAAAATAAGTAGCAAAGGAGAGGAGAAGAGTAAAACTGGCTCTAAGATTTGTGGCCTAAGCAACCAGAGGGATGACATTTCCATTTAATGAGGAAAATCAGAGGAGAAGCAAGTAGGAGTAAAATCAAGAATTCCATTTTAAACATGATAGAATGTTAGTGTGAACAGGCCTAGTGTCCTTTCATTCCTGACAGCATTCACCTTTCCTTCCCATACACTTAGTGACGCTGAATGGGGAATATATAATTTATTAGCAATACCCGTAGGGGACAACGAGGGAGGACTTCTGGGGAAGACAGCAGAGCAGAGGGCTGAAAAGCCTGCTCCTTCCAAACACTGTCTGTGGACAGATAGAAAGTGCCCTAAAACAATGGTTTGGGGGTTCCGGAGGCCAGAGAATCACCACACAGCATGGAGGAAAGAGCAGGATGAGGGGACTGAGAAGCTGTGGCAACAACAGGGACAAAAAAAGCACTAAGTAAATTGCACAGTGGCCAGTGCCCACCCCCATCGCTAAGGCGTGGCCTCAGGACAGACTGCAGGTGCCTGGCACAGACCGAGAGCGACACAGAGGCCGTCCTCCCCGGGAAGAGGCCCGAGGGCCAAGCACACCTCCTGATCAGTGAGTTTGGATCATTGGGTCCACGTTCTGAATCACGATTCTACTATCCCCAGGCCGCGCTCCATGTGGCCATTGCTTCAACACTGCTCCAGACAAGGGTGGAGTCAGGGTAGGTTGGAAATAAAAAACTCTCCCAACTTAGGGCTGCAGAGAGCACGTGGCTGAAGAGCACCACCTGCTGGGCGGGCCAGGAAAGGACAGCTTCAGGGAGTCAGATAAAAGACTTCTCGGATTCTTTCCTGGCCCTATCCCAAGGGCCTTTGGAAATGATGTCTACTCCCTTCATGAGTCCTAGCCCTGTTTAGATCATTAAACACAGACAATTCCAAACATCTAAAATAAGTTGAACCAAATTGAACCAATTAAAAATATCTGTAAGAAGAATTGCATGTGAGAGACAGGCAGATGATACCACCTTAAAAGTTACTATAAAGAATCTTAAAAAAAAAATGCTGCAGTCCAATGCCATAAGAAAGACTTTGAACAGATAGAACAATTCGCATCTGGGAAAATAAAGTAGTAGAGAACTATTAAAAGGACTTTATTAATTATGCTTAAAATTCATAAAGAATAACAGGAAATTGCACAGTCAGAATAGCTGATGGGAAGGAGCACAAAGTAAAAATCATAGAACTGAGAAATATAGTCATTGATACAGAATTCTCAGCAAACTGGTTAGACCTCACACTTAGCTAAAGAGTGAATTGTTTAAATGAAAGGAGATATGAAAAAAATTAAGAATCTGACACAGAATGATTCAAATATGAAAAATCAGGAAAAAATATTATAAGACTTGGAAGATGAAATGACAAAGCTGAACATTGGTCTGATAGGAGCCTAATGGAAAATGTAGGTGTCTTCTGGATGTTTTCAGTAGTCAGAAATAGAATTTTCTTTCCTTTTTCTTACAAATTTTGAGTTTCTCCTTTTCTGTCAATTCAATCTCATATCCCCTTATTCCACAGGGATGTTTCCCATCTCCCACAGCAAAGATGTCATTCTCAACATTGTCAGCATATTTACAGATTTCTCTTTTCTAAACGTAAACAAACCCAATTCAGAAATACAATACTAATGTAAGTACTTAAACAAACCTATTAATAAATGTTAAGACATCTTTGCAGATTTTTGTGCATAGAGTATGTGTCATTGAGACTATTCAGAGTACTGTGTTAAATTTCCTCAATATATTATTTTCCCCATGTAGATATGATATCAATTTGATCAATATTGTCATAATTAGTTTTTATTTATATTTAATTTATTATTTGCTTTTTATGTCTTTTTAATATATATTTTAATATGTAGATACTTTTTCTTTTTATGGGCAGGCACCAGGAATCGAATCCTGGTCTCCATGCGTGACATGGAAGAACTTTTTTGTGTTTGTTTGTTCATTTTGTTTTTTGGTGTTTTTTTTTTTTGTATACACTTTTAAAGACAAGAATTAAATGAAAATTTTATAGAGAAAGGTTCAGAGAAATCTCACCCTACTCCTTTCTTTTCCATTATTCCCACTTAACCTGCTGCAGGAAATAATTTCCATTAGTTTCAGGTTTATCTTCCCTACGTTTCTTTTGGACAAGAAAGCAAATACATGCACACACACACATATACAAACACGTTCTTATTCTCTCTTTTTCAACAAAAAAGGTAAGATACTATGTACTTGTTGGCACCTTGATTCTCAGTTAATAGAATACTTTGAAAGTATACCTTAAAAGTCACTCCATGTTGGATCACCTTCCTTATTCATTTTTGTTATGCAGAGTTTCTTTTTTCAATTAATAGTTATAGAAAGACATTTTGATATTTCACCAAAATGATATTTCTATAGTCAATTACACATGAAAAGATGCTCATCATAATTATTTGGGGAAATGCAAAGTTAAAAGCACAATGAGATAAAATTACACACTCAGTGGGATGGCTGTAATTCAGGAACTCACAATAACAAGTTTTGGTGAGAATGTGGAAAAATTGGAACCCTCATCCATTACTCGTGGTAATGTGGAATGGTACAAACAATTTGGAAAGCATTTGCTAGTTTATTAGAAAGCTAAACATAATTACCATAAGGTATGGTAACCCCACTCCTAGACATCTACCTGAGAGAAATAAAAATATATGTGCAGAAGCCAAAAGTAAAAAACAAAAATTGTGGAATTGCAACCCATACCAAACTCTGAAATCTGTTCTACAACAAATTGTTGCAATGTACTTTGAAATTTATTGCTTTTTTGTATAGATGACATCTATCACAAAAAAAGAAAAAGAAGAATATAACAGAGAAGATAAGATTTAACAAATGAGTATGACTGCTGAATCATTATACTGATATTTCTGTTGGTCTCCAGTGTCTTGGAGCAGCTAGAATAAAAAATGAAAAAATCATGGAACTCTTAACAACCCATACCAAACTTTAAAATCTGTTTTGCACCTACTTGTTAAAATGTACTTGGATTTATTGCTTTTTTGTAGTTATGTTATATTTCACAATAAAAAATGTTAAATATGTGTGTGTGTAGATAAAGACTTGTGAATATCTGTAGCAGCATTATTCCTAATAGCCCCAAGGTGGAAGGAATAAAAATTTGAACGGAGTAGCAAAGTGTGGTTTAACTGTTCCATGAAATACAATTCAGCAATAAAAATTAATGAACTACCCATAAATGCAGTGACATGGAAGAGCCTCTGAAACATCACGCTAAGTGAAAGAAGACAGACACACAAAATATCCACCTACTATATGACATGATTTACATGAAATTTATAGAAATGGGAAATCCTTACAGATAAAAACTAGATAAATACTTGACTAGAGGTGTGATCATGGATTGACTGAAAATAAACATGAGGAAACTTTTTTGGTGATTAAAATGGCATAAATTGGATTGTTGTGATAGTTGCACAATTTATAAAATTTCTCTGAAAGTCACTTACAATACTGAATTTTAAGGTAAATAAAACTTCAATAAACCTGTTAAACTAAAGGACAATTACAAAAATCTCTCAAAACGTTCCTATAATGTCAGGAAGAAGATTGTGCTTACTTTATCTCCATTTATTCCTGCAAATTAGCTAAAAACAATAAGTCACAAAATAGAAAAGAGAGGTGAGACAAAGGAAATGCAGAGAATATATTTCAAAATAACAGAAAAGAATGATCTTTTATGGATAATATTCTAGTCTACATAAGAAATCTTATAATTTCCAGGCAAATACACACCAAGAAAACAAAAATAAGAAATCAAGGATTCTAGGTATAAAAATCAATGACTCTCCTTGTACTTCAATAATAACAGATTCAGTAACAGAAAAGGATTCTATTCATCATAACAGTAAAAATGAATTTAACAAAAGATATTATAGAGAAAATTCCATGATTTTATAGAAGGACTTGAATATATGGATAAATATGCCAGTTTCATGGAGGCAAAGATCCAATATCATATTAATTTTCAAAATTTTCCAAAGAATTTAATGATAACAAAATCCCATCAGGATATTTTATGAAGCTTGATGACTAATTCGAAAATTCATTTGTAAAAATAAATTTCCCAGAATCGTCAAAACATCCATTCCATCAAGCATGGATTAATAGATCAGTAGAACTAGAATGGACACTCAAGTATTAATTACTATAGCTTTATAACAATTCTTGAAATCCAGTAGCATTTAGTCCTCAAAATTTGTTCTTCTCTGTGATAATTTTGGCTATTCCTGGCCCTTTACAGTTTCATTAAAATATTACAATGAATTTATCAATTTAGATATGAAACACCACTGGGAACTTTATTGGGATTGCATTGAATGTATAGGTTAATTTGGGGAGAATTGACATTTTGAAAATATTTAGTCATCCAACCCTTGAAAAGGTATATTTGCTCATTTCTTTTTTATGTTTTTAATTTCTTTTGGTAATGCAGAATAATGTAGGAGATATTGTATGCTTGGTTCCAGACCATGGCAATAAAGAAAATATCACAATAAAGCAAGTCCCATGAATTTTTTGGTTTCTCAATGTATTTAAAGTTATGTTTCCAATATTTTATTGTCTATTAAATGTGCAATATCATTATGTTTAAAAACAATATACGTACTTTAATTAAAATCACTTTTTTGCTAAGAAGAAATGCTAACCATCGAAGACTTCAGTGAGTAGTAATCATTTCGCTGGTGGAGGGTCCTACCTTGATGTTGATGGTTGCTGACTGATCAGAGTGGAGCTTGCTGAAGATTTGGAGTGGCTGTGACAATTTATTAAAATAATAAAAACAATGGTCTTTGCTGTATCGTAGCCTGTGATGCTGTTTCAAAGCATTTTACTCACAGAACTTCTTTAAAATTGGAGTCAGTCCTCTGAAACCCTGCCACTGCTTTATCAACTAAGTTTCTATAATATTTTAAATCCTTTGTTGTCATTTCAACAATGTTCACAGCATCTTCATCAGGAGTAGTTTCCATCCCAAGGAACCACTTTCCTTTCTCACCCATAAAAAACAACTTTTATCATGAGATTACAGCAATTCAGTCACATCTTCAGGTTCCATTTAAAATTCTAGCTCTCTTGCTTTTTCCACCACATCTGCAGTTACTTTTCTCACTGACATTTTGAACCCCTCAAAGTTCATCCAGGAGGGTTGGAATCAACTTCTTTCAAACTCCTATTCATGTTGATATTTAGACCTCCTCCCATGAATTACAAATATTCTTAATGGCACCTAGAATGATGAATATTTCCAGAAAGTTTTCCATTTATTTTGCCCAGATCCATCAGAGAGATCACTATGCATGGCAGCTATAGTCTTATGAGATGTATTTCTTAAAGAAATAAGGCTTGAGAGTTGAAAGTACTCAGAATGGTGTTGGGTTAGCAGACATGAAAATAACATTAATCTTCTGACACATCTTCATCAGAGCTCTTGGGTGACCACACACACATCATCACTGAGCAGATATAAGAATCTATTTTTTTCTAAACAGTACATCTCGAAAGTGGGTTTAAAATATTTAATAAAACGTGTTGTAAAAAGATGTACCATTATCCAGGCTTTGTTGTTTCATTCATAAAGCACAGGCAGGATAGATTTAGCACAGTTCTAAAAAACATCAGGATTTTTAAAACAGTAAATGAATATTAGGTTCCACTTAATATTAACAGCTGCATTCACCCCTATCAACTAAATTATTTGAAGCTTTGAAACCAGGCATGGATGTTTGATTATCTTTGAAGCTTTGAAACAAGGCATGGATGTTTGCTCTCTAGCTTTGAAAATCTTAGATGGCATCAATAGAAGGTTGTTTCATCTATATTGAAGATCTGTTGTTCAGATCCTTAATCCTCACTCAACATTCATGGATGGCAGTTTTTGATTAAGTTGTTTCCATGGAGATGTGACCCACCCAATTATGGGTGTGAACTTTTGATTGGGTGGTTTCCATAGAGATGCATCTCCACTCATTAAAGGTGGGGTTACTCACTAGAGTCCCTTCAAAATGGAAACATTTTGGAAAGCACCCATACTGCCAGAGACTTTTGGATATTGTATTAGTTAGGGTTCTCTAGAGAAACAGAATCAACAGGGAACACTCGCAAATATAAAATTTATGAACGTGTCTCACATGACCGCAGGAATGCAGAGTCCAGAATCCACAGGGCAGGCTGTGAAGCCAATGACTCCGATGGAGGGTCTGGACGAACTCCACAGGAGAGGCTCGCCAGCCGAAGCAGAAAGAGCCTGTCTCTTCTGAATCCTCCTTATAAGGCTTTCAGTGATTAGATTAAGCATCACTCATTGCAGAAGACACTCCCCTTTGGCTGATTACAAATGGAATCAGCTGTGGGTGCAGCTGACATGATCATGATTTAATTCTATGAAATGTCCTCATTGCAACAGACAAGCCAGCACTTGCCCAACCACTACTTGGCAAAGTTGACACATGAACCTGACCATGACAGATATATAGAAGGAAAATGGCCCCAGGGAGGCCTTATGAAATAGCCAGGAGAGAAAGCTAGCAGAGGTTACCATATGCCTTTCCAGCTAACAGAGGTGTCCAGAAGATAAAGACCTCAGCAGATGCCAGCCACATGCCTTCCCAGCTGAGAGAGGTGTTCCAGACAGCATCAGCATTTCTGGAATGAAGGTAATCTCTCATTGGGGCCTTAATTTGGACATTTTCATGGTCTTAGAACTGTAAATTTGCAGCTTAAAACATTCCCTTTTTAAAGCTGTTCCGTTTCTGATATATTGCATTCCAGCAGCTTTAACAAACCAAAACACACCAACTTAATCAATTATTTTAGCTAGATAGTCTGGATAACTTCCTGCAGCACTTGCACTTTTCACCTTGCACTTTTATGTTATGGAGACAACTTCTTTCATTAAACTTCATGTACCAACCTCTGAGAGCTTCAAATCTTTCTTCTCACACTTTCTTACCTCTCTTACCTCTCTTTACAGTTCCAAGCCCATAAAAATGTCCAAATTAAGGCACCAACAAGATGTTCGCTTCACTCAAGAAAGGCTGATGCTGTCCAGAATACCTCCATCAGCTGGGAAGGCATATGGCTGGTATCTGCTGAACCTTGTTCCTGGTTCCCTTGTTTCCTGCTTCTGATGCCAGTGGTTTCCTCTCTTAGCATCTGTGGTCATTTCCTTAGCTCTTCTGACACACAACCCTGGGTTCTGGCTTGTTTAGCTCCTCACAGGAAGGCACACAGAGATATCTGTTGGGTTCTTCCCAGGTCTAGGCATTTGCTCCCTCTGTTGGCACTCCAAGCATCTCCAAAAACCAATGACTCTGTCAGCTCTGAAGCAACTGTTTTCCAGGAGTCTGCATCTGAGGTTTCTCCAAAATGTTTCCCCTTTTAAAGAACCACAGTGAACTAATCAAGACCCACCCTGAATGAATGGGCAGAGTCACATCTCCATCTAATCTAAAGGTCACTCCTACAATTGGGCATGTCACTTCTCCATGGAGACAATCTAATCTAAAGTTTCCACCCTAAAATGTTGAATCAGGAATAAAAGAAATGGCTACCCCCAAGATTGGATCATATTAGAACATGGCTTTTCTGGGGCACATAATTCTTTCCAACTGGCACATTCCACCCTCTAGACTCCAAAAAAGTGTCCAGAAAAGGGGTCCAAAGGCTAGAATTTTCCTTCCATATACAAAATACATTAGCTTCATTACAATATCACAAAGCCTTAAACCATTTCAGTAACAATACAAATACAACACAAAGTCAAAACCAGTACAAAATCTCATCAAAGTCAGTTACAGACATGGTCCATCCTAAGGCAAAAGTAAATTTTCCTCTGCCTGTTGACTTGTAAAACTCATAACAAGTTATCTGCTGCCAATATACAAAGGGGGAACAGTCATATGATACATGCTTCCATTGTTATAGAAGGAAATCAAAAGGTAAACAGGGGTCACTGGACCCAAACAGCTCTGACACTTGCAAGGCAAACTGAGCTAAATTTCAAAGTCTGAAAGTCATTTATCCTCAAGGCATTAGCAAGTGACAGTCACATCCTTTCCAAGGGCCTCACAGTGGCAGGCTCTTTCTCCAAACACTGGGGTGAGTTGTGTCACTGGGGCACATTGAGAAGACCACCTCTCTCTCAGCTCCACCCTCTCCAAGCTTTACAGCAGCACCCAGGAACTTTGCCATTTCCAGGATACATACTCAATCCCTGCAGAACAATGGACTGGCAGCCAAGCTCCCCCCAAAACCAGGTTTATGTGCTCCACCCTTTTCAAGCCCTGGGGCAGCGAAACTCTTCCTGAGCATCCGGATGGAAGGCCTTCCCTCTGCCTTTGGGATAACTCACCTTCTTGAAGTGCAAGGGTGGGTCCACTCTCCTGGCCCAAGGTTTCCTGGTTTCAGACCTTAGCTTCTTTGGTTTTGTCTCTGAAGTCATTTTTCCTTCCCTTTTAGTCCAGACTTGTAGTGGTTCTGTTTACACAGATCTCACAATACCCTTGTCAGTTTTCTATGCAGTATGCAGGGATCATAACAATAGGACTTTCCACAGATCCTTTCCAGATAACTACATTCCCAATCCTGGCTACTCCTGGAAGAATTTTCCAGGCCATCAATTTCTGTTTTCCTTGTATCCAAGAGTTCAGTTCTCAATTTTTCTATTTTCTTTTGCATTTTACTATAAATTGCAAGGAGCAGCCAGACTGAAATTTCCACATTTACTTTGGAAATTTCTTCTGCTAAATATCCAAGTTTATCACTCTCAAATTCTGCCTTCCATCCACAAAGAATGCCTTCCTTCCAATTTGCAATGAAACGTTCATCATTTCTGTGTAAAGCCTTATCAGAAGTATCCTTAGAGTGTATATTTCAACCAACAGCCTCTTCAAAGCCTTCTAGGACTTTACTATCAAGTTCTTCACATCTCTTCCAGAGTCTTCCCATCATCTATTTAAAAAGCTGTTCCAACATGTTTGTACTTGCAAATCACAGCAGCACCCCATTCCTGGTACCAAAATCTGTATTAGTTTACTAAAGCTGCCAAAATGCAATATACAAGAAATGGAACAGCTTTTAAAAAGGGAATCTAATAAGTTACAAGGTTATGGTTCCAAGTCTGTGAAAATGTCCAAATTAGGCACCAACAAGAGGTTACCTTCACTCAAGAAAAGCTGATGCTGTCCAGAACAGCACTGTCAGCTGGGAAGGCATGTGGTTGGCATCTGATTGTCCTTGTTCCTGGTTGTGCTGCTTCTAGCTTCTGATGTACTGGTTTCCTCTCCAAGTATCTGTGGGCATTCCCTTAGCTCTTCTGGCACACAACTCTGGTTTGCTTAGCACCTCATGGGAAGGCACATGACAATGTCTGCTGGGCTCTATCAGTGTCTAGGCATCTGTTCTCTCTGTTGGCACTACAAACATCTCCAAACATCAATGTCTCTGTCAGCTCTGAAGCAACTGTTCTCCAAGAGTAAGCATCTGAGGTTTCTTCAAAATGTTTCCCCTTCCAAAGATCTCCAGTAAACTAATTAAGATACACTTTGAATGGGTGTAGTCACATCTCCATCTAATCTAAAGGTCACACCCACAATTAGGAGTGTCACATTTCTACAGAGATAATCTAATAAAAATTTTCCACTCTACAATATTGAATCAAGATTAAAAGAAATAGCTGCCCCCCACAAGATTGGATCATGTTCAAAACATGGTTTTTGGTTTAGCTTTTGACCTGTCTTCACTTTTGACTTGCCTTCCTCACTAAGATTGATCATTTCTATCTTTTGATTTAAAGTGAGAGCTGTATAACAATTTCTTTCGCTTTAACTTAGAGGCTATTACAGGGTTACTAATTATTCTAATATTAATATTATTATGTCTCAGGGAAGAGCGAGGCCTGAAGAGAAAGATGGCAGAACACAATTGGTGAAACAGTCAGAAAATACCCATTTATCAATTTGGTGGTCTTACATGATCACAGTTCATGGTGCCCCCAAACGATGACAACAGAAACATCAAAGATCACTGATCACAGATGTAATAATGGTGAAAAAGTTTGAAATATTGCACACATTACCAAAATGTGACACAGAAACACAAAGTGAGTACATGCTGCTGCAAAAATAGAGCCAATAGATTTGGTAGACATAGGGTTATATTTCAACTTGTAAAAAGCATAATGTCTGTGAGGCACAATAAAATGAGATATGACTGACTGTACATTATTCTAAAATTTCATAGTTTCACGTTTAACATTTAGATCTATGATCCATTCTTGTTTTTGTAAGATGTGTGTACCTTAAGCCAATGGCTATTTTATTTTTTGCATATGGATGTACATTTGTTGAAAATGCTGTCCTTTCTCCATTGAACACTTTATCACCTCTATCAAAAATTAGCCGGTTATATTTGAGAGGATTTGTTCCTCAACTCCCTATTGTATTCCATTCATCTGTATGTGTAGCCTTCCCTCAATAACACAGTTTTGATTAAAAGACCTTTATAGTTTTCTAATTGGGTAGTATGCTTCCTTGAATTTTATTCTTCTTTTTAAATTGTTCAAATATTCACGTTATTCAAAATATTGATGGCAATAATAATTAGTCTTTATTGGTTCCACTAATTCATTGAGAATTATAAAAAATGGGAAAACAACTTTAAGCTAAAAGGCTCAGCTATGGCTATGTTTAAGATCTAATATGGCAACAACTGAATACGTTATCTTGCCTTCCAACACAACTGTTAGCAGAAAATAACTATGAAAGAATTCAAAGAGAAAAATAATCTGCTACAATATGTGAAATATAAAAGGAGAAAAATTGAAATATCTGTAGAGTTAGTGACTGCAAGTGTATTATATAAGAGAAGTGTAATTGTGGGCAATAGCTCCTGTATCATCACTAAAAATAACCACTCTTTTCTGTCAACTTATTTAAATATAATTTATATACAAAGTCTGACTACTGTCACAATCAAGACATAAAATTTCCATCATCCCAAGAAGTATTCCCTTGTGGCTCCTTCCAGGCAATTTGCACCCATATCCTTGAATTTAGATACCCAGTGCTCTGCTTTCTCTCACTATAAAGTAAAATTGCCTATAATAGAGAGAATTATATCATACAGTATGCACTCTGATATGTCTGGCTTCTTAAACTCAGTATAAAATTTTAGAGATTCATTCATGTTGTTGATTGCATCAATAGTTAATTCTTTTTAATGACAATTTTATGGATTTACAATAATTTTTTATCCAAACATTTGCTGATGGATTTATTTTTTTACTATGCTTATTGGAATTTTTCCCATGTATAACTAAGACTTTTGAGTTTTTTATTAGTTTTCTATATATTCTGGATACAAATCCTTTGTAAGATGTATGAATATTTTCTTCTTGTATGTAGCTTTCCATCTCATTTACTTGCTTTTTGCTCATATTTTTTGCATCCTATCTAAAGAGCTTTGCCTTCAAGTGTTTCACAGTTCAGCTTTTATGTTTAAGTCTAATACCCATTTTAAATTAATTTTTACATATAGTGAAAGTAAGGGTCAAGGCTCCTTCTTTATCCATACAATTATAGAATTGTTCCAGCCCTTCTTGATGAAAAACCCATCATTTCCTCACTTAATTGTTTTGTCATTGATCAAAAATCAATTGGCGATATATTCATGAGTCTATATCTGGATTCTCTCTTCTGTTCATTTGTTCTATGTGCACATACTTATTTTAATACTACTCTATTTCAATTAAATCTAGTTTTATAGTATGACTTGAAATAAGGTGCCATGCAGCCAGCTGCCTATTTTTGCAAAGAAAGTTTTGTTGGAACAAAACTATATCCATTTGTTTACATTTTTTGCTATGGCTGCTATTCTTGTTTGCAAGCTGTCAGAATGTGATATCAGAAATGGAATGGCTTTTAAAAAAGGAAATTTATTATGTTGCAAGTCTACAGTTCTAAGGCTGTGAAAGTGCCCAAGTTAAACCAAGGGTATAGAAATGTCCAATCTAAGGCATCCAGGGAAAGATACTTTGGTCCAAGAAGACCGATGACATTCAGGGTTTCTCTCTCAACTGGAAAGGCACATGGCAAACATGGCGACATCTGGTAGCTTTTTCTCCAGGCTTCTTGTTTCATGAAGCTTTCCTGAGGGCATTTTCCTTTTTCATCTCCAAAGGTCTCTGGTTGCATGGGCTCTCATGGCTCTAAAGCTATTTCCAAAATGGTTCCCACTTAAAGAGCCATGGTAAGAAACCCCACCTTGAATGGGTGAGTCACATTTCCATGGGAACAATCAAAAAGCTCCCACCCAGCGATATTGAATAAGGATTAAAGGACGTGGCTTTCTGGGGGTACTCCACAGATTCAAACTGGCACAGCTGCTTATTAGAGCAGATTTGAGGCCCTCAAAGCCTAAAATCTTTACTACCTGATGTTTTAAGGAGAAGTTTCCTACCTCTACTCTATTAGACGTTAAAGTTTAGTAAGTGTCCACCAAATGATATTCACTCAGTAATATTGCTACTGAATTCAATCATTTAAGATTAAAATTAATTAAAATATGAGAAAGTAAAATTTTTCAAGGTAATTTAGACTATATTAATAAGATCAGAGCACCATAAATAGCAACACAAAAATGATAAAATGTGTATATGAAATAATGTATTCTAAATGGACAGACCTTACGATGTTCATTGCTGCAATTTACACTCTGAAGGTGTGCAAAGATTAACGAAATAATTAAATGCATGCAAATAAAAAGAATGACTTGTTATTTCATATATTAGCATACCAAATCATTATATTATCTAATATAATTGAAATTTTGGTGAAACTGGTACAGTAATGGATAGCTTGAAAAAGAAATCAGGCTTCAATTCGAGATAGGCATGAAGCCAATATGGTTAGGACTATGGTAAATCAGAATACAGGCTAAAGGATGGCAGTGTCTGTATTATAGAACATTACATTTTCTGTAGCACACACAATCACTCAACTTGTCTGGATAGTTCATTTAAACAACCCAATAATGGAGCCCAGAGCCCAAAATGAGAGGAAGGGCCTGTCATTCTTTATAGCTTAATGTACCCAGACTCATTCCAAAGTATTTTAGCAAATAATTAAAAAGAACATCAGAAGTCCCCTGAGAGACCAGTGAAAGAATATAGAATTATTAAACTTTCCCACCTGGGAAACTCCTGACAGTCTCTCAAACACTAGGTAATCCCAAGTTAATAGGCCAAGCCCCTGATCTTGAAGCTAGCTCTAATGAAACTTATTTCTATAGTAGAGAAGCCAAGCCTAACTATAATTATGTCTAAGAGTTGCTTCCAGAGGACCTCTATTGTCACTCACATGCGGCCTCTCTCTCTCCAAGCCCAACTTTGCAAGGAAAATCATTACCCTCCCTGCTACATGGGACATGATGACCAGGGATGTGAGTCTCCCTAGCAGTGTGGGACATGACTCCCAGGATTGAGCCTGGCCCTGGCACCATGGGATTGGCAATGCCTTCCTCACCAAAAGGGGAAAAGAAATGCAACAAAATAAGTTATCAGTGGCTGAGAGAGTTCAAATAGAGTCGAGAGGCTACTCTGGTGGCGACTCTCACACAAACTTCAGCTAGATAATACTAATTGCTTTGATTTGCCAACTTCAACCAACATCATTCCTGTTAACCCTAAAAACACCCAAGGCTCTGATGAGTTCCTACAAAAGTTGCACACTTGAAGTTCACTTTTCAGAAAACTAAAACCTTCAGAGAGTTCCCAGGCCAGATAAATCCTTACACCCAGGACTAGTACCTCCAAGAACATCAACCAGTTCCATCCCCCTATCTCATATTGTCAACACTGCTTTACAACTTAAAAAAGTTAGAGTGGGGCATATCCCAAATACCCCTAAATATTGGGGGAAAGATCAAAGGAAGATTATCTTGAATCCTTTAAAGATTGACTTTAAAGGGTTGTGCTCTCTCTTCTGTTCGTTTTAATCTTGACCATTCAAAACCATTTAGCTAAAAATGTTCTGAGTATTTTTAACGAATTTGTAATATTTGAAACCTTTACAAATTTCCCTTGACATTTCTTGACGCTGCTCTGTGAGTTGCTAAAAGCTAATATAAGCAGAAGCAAGTAAATTCACCATAATTCACCTTTTTGTACCTCTCTAGGGAGAGTTAGCCATTTCCTTCTCTGCCCTTCTCCAGCCCTCTGCTTATATATACATTGCAGCTCATAGCACACAGGACTGAAAATATATGTTTGTATATTTATTCTCCCACTAGCTCCTGAACAATAGACGCTGGATTATTTTTTTTCTCTTATTCACTCAGTAAGTATTTGACAGAGAAATGAACTCTAGAAAAAAAGTAGATTGTGCATAATGACAAGCCCTTAAAGCAAACACAAAAATAAAAGCTAGAGACTAGAGATAGATGTCTTATATTTTCTGTTTTTAAACGAATAATATTGGTTAGACTAACAGTTACCATTTATAGCAAGCTCTTTATGCAATTAAACTCCATACTAGGTCCCTTCTCAATATCTCAATATCCTTGAGAAGTTAACTAATATTACCAAATCATGCATCTCTAAATTGGCTGAACCTGGATTTGCCTCCTTTTCTTTTTCAGAGGGGTCATGTTCTAATCTGCAACTTTATGCTGCCTTTTGTTTCATTTATCTCTGTTATTAATTTTATTAATATTAAAGAAAATAATGGTAATTTAACAACATATATCACATGATTTCTCCAATAAATTCAGATATTTTCAATTAGAAGATTGGTATTGATTCAAGATGGTATTATACCCTTCCCCTCTTGTGATTCATTACAATGACAGTAAAGGAATAGAAAGGCACAAGCTCAGAATTATGAGAAAATGGAAAGGTGTCAACGATTTCAATTTTATTCCTGAAATTTGAAAAACAGATAGATGAATATTGATCACAAAAGCAGAGTGGAATAAGCAACTGCCCAGAACACCGACAGAGAATTTGGCATGTACCTTTCTGGTTATACCTTTGAAACATTTGGAGTTTTGAAATCCAGGTACTTGGAATGTAGGAGAGAAAGGTTGTGCTGAAAACAGAAGGATTAATTGAAGATTTTCAGTGGAGCTTTCACTTACTCTTCACCCAGGGAAAACCAAGTTATAGTTAAGTGTTGACAATATTGTTTGCTGGAAGACAATGAAGATATTCCTTCAAAGATCTATGAAAAATTATTTGAGTTTTATACTTACTCACACCATCAACTAAAGGTGAATGAAGTAAAAAGATAATTTTCAAAAACACAAATGTATGGAAATCAGAAAGTTTTGCTTCTAACAAATCTTCTGTTGGGAAATTATCTGAAGATGCATTGGAAAAAAAGAAAAATGAAAACAGAGAGACATATAATCCAGAAAATAGGTGAAGTCACAACTTTGTAGAAGACATAAAAACTTCTAATTCAGGGAGAAGAAGGAGACAGAGGATTTGAGAGAGAGAGAGAGAGAGAGAAAGAAAAATAAAAAAATTGATGGAAAGGAGGAAGATTTGATAGAGAAAATTAAATGATTAAAAGTTTACCCAAAACTGAATATAATAAAGATGCATAATGCAATGAAAAACTAATAAGGAATAAAGACTGCCAGAAATATCAAGAAAATTTTTTAAAGTTGGGAAAGAAAATCATAGCCCAAGTATCACATAATTGGACCAAATAGGAACAGGAAAAATTCAATAGGTGAGCAATTGTAAGCTATGAGGGATATGGTGAAGAAGGCATATTTATGCCAACAAGAATAAAGGATGGCAATCAGAAAATAACATCATAAAAGAAAACTAACATTGTGCAAAGGGGGCAAAGTATAATTTGACATGGTTTAGGGTAACTGGTAAAGCATAATAAAAAAGAATAGATGTTAATTTTCTATTTTGAATGGCATAACCATCTTATTTGTGGTAAAATAAAATAAAATATAATGACAGAACTCAAGTCAGATTCTGGGATGAATAGTATTAACACTAACATGTAAACACAATTTATTGAATTTTTCAGAAGAAGTGTGTGCTGGTTTGAAAGGAAGTATGCCCCCTAAGAAAAGTCAG
>PVIY010021892.1:16565-41843 GCA_004026745.1 Myrmecophaga tridactyla
GAGTGGTTGTTAAATTGGATTAAGGGATGACATGTCTCCACCCATTTGAGTGGGTCTTGATTAGTTTCTGAAGTCCTATAAAAGAGGAAACATTTTGGAGAATGAGAGACTTCAGAGAGAGCAGAGAATGCTGCAGCACCACGAAGCAGAGAGTCCACCAGCCAGAGACCTTTGGAGATGAAGAAGGAAGACGCCTCCCAGGGGGAGCTTCGTGAAACCGGAAGCCAGGAGAGAAAGCTAGCAGATGACGCTGTATTCGCCATGTGCACTTCCAGCTGGGAGAGAAGTCCTGACTGTGTTCGCCATGTGCCTTCTCACTTGAGAGAGAAACCCTGAACTTCATCGGCCTTCTTGAACCAAGGTATCTTTCCCCAGATGCCTCTGATTGGACATTTCTATAGACTTGTTTTAATTGGGACATTTTCTCGGCCTTAGAACTGTAAACTAGCAACTCACTAAATTCCCCTTGTTAAAAGCTGTTCCATTTCTGGTATATTGCATTCCAGCAGCTAGCAAACTAGAACAAAGTGTAATCTAGAATTAAGGATTTGATGTTTTAATAATGACCATGGAATAAAATGTAAATGCAATCAACCTTGACAATGTAAAAGTAGAAGCACAAATGACACAAATTAAGAGATGAGGATGGGAATAAAGCCGAGGATCTAAATTAGAAAGAGTAGGAGAGTATGAACAACAACATTTTCATTTATAATAGAGAGTACATAGATAATTTAATAAATTCATAAATCAAGAAACAGCAAGGTAAGTACATTCTTAAAGGTCTGTATGTAAAGTCAAAAATAATGTTTTTTATTATATGGTTTGTTATCCTATTTGATGTTTTCATCATGTGCAGACATTAATTTAATAAAAAAATTAAAAATATGTTAAAGCCCTATATTTTATCAAATCTAAAATTTTGGTGCTTTCTTGTGTTTATCTTACCAGAATATTTTGAGATAATTCGGTCACAAGTTCTTCCTAGTTGACAGCGATTGCAAGATATCATTTATTGCTAAATGCATCTCAATTTCAGAGATATTAAAATGTGAAGAGAATGTGTGTCTTAGAATTGGCTTTATAGATCAGATTTAATTTAGACAGATGTCCCTACTTACCACAAGAAAATGTAACAGAAAACACTGCAAGGTTGAGCAGCTAATACTGAAAAACAATGGTTCATTTCAAAGAACGGCACATCAGCATGTTATCAGAGCTGCACAGGTGATAGCTCATCAATAACTAACCTTAGCTCTGGACAGTAATACTGACACAATCATTGCTAATGAAAAAGGCCTCATTCTCTAAAGTGTGGCTATAAGAAATCTATACATATTGAATGCTTAGTTTACAATTAGGCAATAAAACAAAAGAACTTAAATATCTATTTACTTAAGATAAAACATCAGCCTCCAATGAGATCTTCAAAGAAAAATTCCTGAAGTTGGCCACTGAATGACATGAATTCTCTACCAGTGAAATGATTTTGCTGTACTAAATTAAGTTCATAAATACTTGCAACCGGAAAGTGACAAGATATGCCAACTGCTCTGTTCATTGCATGCATTCTGTGATTAACTAAATTTGTCCTGGTAAAATCAATTATATAATGATCCATGGAGATCTTGAAAAGACGCAATAGTTCATTCTCTTCTGACAGAGGACCTCAGTGGAAACATGGGTCCATATAAATCTATACAATGGTTCTCAGATAATTGGATGAATGAATGGGGGAATATACCATTACTAAAATTTTCAGATGTGGTGAGATATTTGAGTAATTGAATAATTTTCAGGTACCTTAATGGTGCTTGTGAAACAGCCAGGCCTTGTTCTCCATGGAAAAGAAAACGGCTTCGACAATGACGGATTACCACACAGACTTGCTTATCAGTAGCTTGTTTGAAAGCATGTAGTTGCTGACAGTGGAGAGCTAATTGCTCCTTGGTTCTAGTGCAGAAATAAGTGGAAGCTCCATGTACAATAGATATTTGAAAGGCTTTAAAGAAAGGCATCAAGCACATCTGAACAGTTGAGAACTGAATATAAAGACAAAAGTCATTTTACCGCAAGCCAGATTAGGAAGGCATGAACATTAGAGGACTCTCTGGGCCCCTTCTTATTATAGAAGACTATTCTGAATTTTTAATGCTCATTCCCTTGCTTATTTAATGATTTTGTCATATGCGTATATGCTTAAAAATACACATGGATTGGTTTTGCCTGCTTTTAATTTTGTGTGAATGCAGTCATACTGTAAACACATAAAAAGGAAAATCTATCAGAAATGTACCTACAGAAATGAAAGGGGTCAATATAGGTTAACTAGAATTTTCCAAGCATTTTTTCCATTGCAATTTCCAATGCAATTTTCCATTGCATTTACTTTTAAAATGCAAAAGTACCCCAAAATTCTCATACATAATCTTCTAGGACACTAATGTCTTGATTAGGTAAGCTCATGACTCAAAATGAGGACTTGTATTTGTAGAGCCACATAACAGTTTGTGCCATGAGTGCCTTCTATGGGATGGGGCTTGTGTTAGGTTTAAGCATGGAGCCATGCATTGCGGAGTCAGTTTCTCTTCTTGGTTATATATGCTGCTTTAAAAAGACTCTTTACCCAAAGCAATACATGCACTTCAAATGAGCAATTAAAATACAAACATTTGGCAATGACTGCTATTGTATCTCCATATCAATTTTCCCTTTCCTTTCATAACCATAGATTCCTTGGTTTTTAGCTGTACATATGACAATCTATAATAAACACCAGATTTCCCAGATTCCCTTATAGCTAGCTGAGGACAAAAAGATATGAGCAAAATTGTTAGGTGAAATGCCCAGATAGTCCTTAGAAGAATTCCTCCACCCTACTGCTAGAAACACACTGATGAAGGCAGGCAGCCTTGGACCATGCGACAGGGCCACATTCTAAGGGCAGAAATCAGCAGGGCTGTGTCTGAGGAAGACCTTATGGGGAAATCACAATTAAACCAAGGACCACTTCCCTTCAAATAGTTATGGACAAGAGGATTTAAGTTCTGTCCTTAATGAAACACTGCTATTGGGGGTCTCTGTTATACATAGCCAAGTCTATCACCTACATAGTGCAAATGGAAAGCAAAACTCAAAATGCTACATTCAGATCTAACTATATTTATGCAAAATGAAAAGATGACCTTTACAGAAATTAAAATAAGATTCAATCCTCCTTCACCTGTTTTGACAAAAAGCCATATGAATTTATTTGGAAAATTTAGCTAAATACGATAGGGTATAAAATAAGCCAAGCAAAATTTTACTCCTTAAATGTAAAAAAAAAAAAACAATTGTTATTGTGGTAAAAGTAATATAAATGAAAATTAATTTTGTCTTAAATATCACTTTTTGCTGTAATTCCTAACTATCTCATATGTGTAGGTTATTTTAAACTTTGCAGCTGTCTTCAAAGACAGCTGTAAAAGAGAAACCAGTTACCCAGCAATACTGACTACAGGTAAGGAAAGGAATCTTAAGTAATACAGAAAATGAGAAGTCCCATTTAACATATAATATTACAAATATTAAAGGGAAAATAACAAAATAACCATATATTTCACATATGAGAAAATTTAGCAAGATGATTTTGAGGTTCTACTACTATTCCATTTATTGAAGATGACATTTCACTAGTCGCCTAATTATTTACACTATTCACTCTGTGAATGTATTAAAATAACTTTTCTCCATAATTACAATGCAGTAATTTAAGGTATAAAAACAGCAGAAACCTACCTGACACAAATATTAATTTAGCCATATCCTTATGCCTATAATTATAAAGGAAATAATATCTGAGTGTTGTTGCTTCAAGGAAGCAATAGCAAAATAAAATCAAGTAAAATTTTCATTCTGCTCCAGTTATTCAGAGATATACAATTAATTTAATGCATCATGCATGTATTCAAGAAATATTTATTGAGCACATATTATATGCCAACAGCTCAATTAGGAGTGCGGTAGGGGCATGCAGCATGAAAAGGATATGTACTTCTCCGTAAGAGTAAAAGGAAAGAGTTGTTTCTAACTTTTGGTGAGTAAGTATTATAGTCTATGAACTCTGAAAGTATTTTGTAAAGTATTTTCATTATTTATTGCAGAATTACAAATCACCCCCAAATTTTTTGGCTTTAAGTAACAGTATTACTTAAATAGTGTTTATTTAAACAGTATTTTTACTGTTTTTCATGAATCTGGGTTTGACTGAATCTCTAGTGCAGCTGCACCCCCAGGTCTGAAATGCCCAAGATGGCCTCACTCAGCCAGGCTCGGCGATGGCTGTTAGGCAGGGGACCCTGTTCTTCTACGTTGGCTCCTCCCTTCCCCATAGCACTCATCTTCCTTGTGTGGAGCCTGGCCTCCACGAGAACCAAAGCAGGAACTGTCAGTCTAAAGCAAGTTACAAGGCCAGTCCAAATTCATGGGAGAAACAGACTCCATCTCTTGATGGAAAAGGGTCATCTGGAGGGACAGGTGAAAGTTTGGAGTCATTCCACCACACCTCGGGCTAATATAAATACTTCATATTTACATTATGAACTAAATAAACTTATAAGAACTTCAGACAATAAAATGGAAAAGTTTAATAGTATCATCCAAATCATAAAACTAACAAATAGCAGAGATGGTGAGGATTTCATCTCAAGTCTCATTCTAAGTCCTTTGTGTATATATATAAACCTAATAGGGAATTCATAAGCACCATCATTTCCAGGAAATAAAATTTGTAAACGATTAAAAGCAACCCTTAAATAGGTATCAATGAGATCACTTTTAGAGATAAATTAACTTTAAAGGTTTGAAAATAAAAAAGGGTAATGTAGTCATGTTTTTCTAGAAAAGAGAATTCACAGTCACTGCAGTATTAGAAATAGAGATGATGAGAATGAGGGGGTAGGGGAGATAAAAAGAAAACAAATAAACAGAAAGAAAGAGAGAGAGAGGAATAAAGAAAGTGAAAGAAAGAAGGGAGAAAAAAGAGAAAGAGAGGGAGAGAAAGAAAGAAGGAAGAAAGGATGCAAAGAAAAAGAAGAAAGGGAAGAGTCATAGAGAAAGAGAGAAGGAAGAAAGGATGAAAGGAAGAAAAGAGAGCATGTAAGAACAATTAATACTGAAATACAAAGCTTCCAGTCCAAAACTGGATTCTCCCAGCAAAAAGAACAAAAAAGCTTTACGATGTATATCTCTATATTATTTTTCTCACAGGAAACAGTGCTATATGCCTTCACAGGTATTTCATATGCACATTTGCAGGTTTGTAATATGTACTGTTCTGCAGTTTGATTACTTCATTATTTTATTTTTCATTTTAAGTATTAAAAATGTAGACTGTAGAAGAACACAGACACAGCAGTCACAATCCCTAGGTACAAACCCCAATTCCTCCATTCACTGGCTGTATGATCTTGGACAAATTCTTCAATTTTACAATATCTGAATTGCTTTACTTTAAGAAAGCACCTACTGTTATGTATAATAGCACTTACCTTACAAGATCATTGAGGGAACTTGAATGAGATAATGCACCAAATCACATATAAGATTATCAACTATAAAAAATCTTGAGAAATTATGGTTATTCTTTTTATATCATATGAATGTCACTTTCTATATGTGTGTTTCATTGAATCTAAGACTCCATTAATTGTTAAGCTACAGCATTATTTTTATACATCACCAAAAATTAAAAAATTGCAATTTATCTGTGACATTTCTTTCTTAGCAACAAGAAATTTAAGTGAGCTCTTTTAGACATAGAGACAGTTATTTTATGATTCTATCAAGAAAACATAAAAAGGAAAATGTGAGAAAAAATGGATAAGGTATTCCTAAAATTTTTTCACCTTCAGGGAACACTTCTGAAACACTTTTCGAGTTATCAATGCCCACGTTTTTCTACAAAATATTTTGCTCTGTGCTATCAAGAACATTGGTGAAGGAATGTTTCTTACAGAACCCCCCAAAATAACTAAAAATCATTGGTCATGCACTCTTAAGCTGGCTTTGCAATTATGTACAGATAGCAGACTTCTTATTTCTGCTTCAGGAATGTTATGAAGACCTCATACTCCTTACTTCCTTCAACTCCTCTCCATAACCATTTTCTTTAGGGTATATATATTCATGGCCTCCATTCCTCCAGACCACTGGTGCCCATTCTGCAGGGTTTTTTTTTTTTTTTTTTTTTTTTGCATGGGCAGGCTCCAGGAATTGAACCCAGGTCTCCCAGCCTGACACGCGAGAATTCCACCACTGAGCCACTGTTGCACTGCCCAATTCTGCAGATTTTGATGTTATTTTTAAGGCAGCGCATGTTGAAACAGAGACATATACATTATGTCATGACGGCCACCTGACTCAATTGGTCATCCCAATTTTAGCTGATATGCCTTTAAAAAACCCGTCTTCAAGATGTTTATATCTTTCTTGCAAAACTTGTCTGTTCGAGTTTTATATTGTCTAAGATATGGTACTGGGAAAACATGAGCATTTCTGAATATATTTCTAATAAGAATTCATCTAAAACCTTTTAAGCTCCTTTAATCACTATTATCACTGCACAGGTTAAAGTACTGCTGTGTACAAAATGACCCATGTGATTCCTTTCAAGAAAGCGAACAAACAAAAACAAAGAGAACATCTAGAGGAGAAATCTGGTGGATCCTTGGAAAACTCGGTGTGCAACTCTAACAACATATGGGTGACCCGAGAAACTGGCCATCTGAGCCAGCAAATGGAGGAATTGGGGTTTGTACGTAGGGATTATGACTGCTGTGTCTGTGTTCTTCTACAGTCTACATTTTTAATACTTAAAATGAAAAATAAAATAATGAAGGAATCAAGTTGCAGAACAGTACATATTACAAACCTGCAAATGTGCATATGAAATACCTGTGAAGGCATATAGCGCTGTTTCCTGGTGCTCTGGTAAGTGCACATTAGCTAACATTGCCTAGGACACATGGTGACTCTGTCAACAAAAAGAGTTATTTTCCTCCTCCATTTTTCCATTTTATCATTAATGCTTCCATTAACAGCCTGTGTACATTTTTCACATGAATGATAGAAAGTTTTGCCAATGTGATGACTTTATTGAGCACATTAGAAGTAATGATAGGAAATCTGGACTTAAAAATATTTTATGTTGAGGCATGATTACTTCAGCTAATTGACTGGCGTGTGCGGGTATGTTTATATACAATAACCCTCAGTCTCTGATAAAAAAAAATAGTTCCTTAGAATTTGTTTTCTCTGCTTTTTTAATGTGGAATGTCTTGTCAATACTTCAAAGTCTTTTAATTCATTGTCCAGGTTATCTCAAATGCTCCTTTCTCCAAACAGCTGGTAATTGATCCCATAAGGTCAATTTCTAGCTTCAGGTCAGTAAACAGGTTTTAAGTTTATCTCTGACTGGGCATTAAGGACACAGATTACACCTCTTCTAGAGCAAGACACACACAAAAAATCAAACAAATGCGGAGCTAAAAGCAGCATGTCATAAAGCATTGATCAATTTTCTAGCCAGAACCATGGTCAACGCATAAAAATGTAGGAAAAAATAAAATATTTTGCATCTTCTTGCTTCTATCCCATAAATTAATTATAATATTTTGAAGGTCAATATTTTTGAACAACTATGAGAGAATAAAACCAAACCTCAGCATGTTTAATGGTTCCTGATCATTTGTACCTTTATTTTTTCTTATCCTGAACTTGTCTTAGGTTAACTTAAGCATGCTTTGTTTTAAGAGTCAAAATCCTTCTCCAAACCGTTTTCTCTCTATGGAATACCTTCCATTCTATCTGTCTCCCATAACCCTGTCCTTCTTTTAAGGCTGAGGGGAAAAAAAAAAAAAAAGAAAACTAATAATACTAGGAATACATACAGCCACTATGATTTAGACATCTTGACAAGTTCAAAGATCACATCAATGAATGGAGCATACATTTTCATTTTTCTAGTTATTAAAATTAGGATATTAAGACAGAGAAGGTTTGATATTTGCATAAAATCTCCTGGCCAGGAACTGAAGGCAGAGGAATTCTAATGAAAATCACCCTTACCTCAGATAGCAAACTCCACATCTGAGTTCCTCCTTCCCTACCACAGGATATCCTCTAAGGTCTTAATCGCTGCAAAGTCTTCTGAGTGCATTATATAAATTGTTTGTTTTAAAATATTGGTAGCAATCACAATGTTTACATCACAACAGTTTAAATTATAGCCAAGCACAATAAATGAGCTAAAGGTGTCTTATTAAGAGAAAAAAACAGGATCCACATTGAAAATGAATCTTTGTGCAACAAATAATACAGCATTTAATAAATAAGTAAAGCTATGACAGCAGGAAATATGGAAGAGATTAAGAAAACTACAATAGAATTATTCATTTGTCTTACCACTCCTACGGAAAGTAAGGAAAAAGAGGACATGAAAATTACAATTAACACAGTCTTTAGAAACAGAGAGCATCTTCTTTTCATGGGCTCAAGGAATATAACTTGACCATGGGGGAAAGAAATAATCACAATAAGTTTCTCAAAGTAAGCAGTAAAATTTTAGTTTTAGAAGATGCTATGACCATCATAACAGATTCAGTAAAAGAATTTTAAAACAATCGACACCCATTCATAAAAATCATCTTAGTAAATGAGTAGTAAAAGGAAGGATATAAATACATATTTACTTCTACATATAGATATATGTACACATATATACATACATATATATACCATGAACATCATCTAAATAGAGGAATTTTAGAACATTTCCCTTTCAAATAAAAATGAAAGAGAAATGTGCATTATCATGTTTTACTGGCAAACCAAGCCAGCCAGTGTAGTAAGATAAGAAGAATAAATTAGGGTCTCAAAGGGGAATAGAATCTACAAGTTATTTAAATAACAGGAGAGATTAGTAAAAGAGCTATATATAAAGTTATTAGACAAAGTCATTAACATTTGACACAGGGAACAAAAACTAGAAAAATAATGATGACACCAATTACAATAGTGTAAGTGAATATTGAATGCCTAGGGTTAACAAATGTATCTGAAAGAATATTACACAATTTTTTTTCAGTTATTAAAGAAGTCCTTGATACATGGAGAGATTTGTCTTTTTCATTGTTAACTATTCTAAAATTTATATGGAAGTGCTGATGAATGAATAGGCAGAAACTGTTTGAGTTATGGTATTTATCAATAAATCATCAAATTAACATAGGTACCAAAATTCATAATTTAGTCTATATTATTTATTTAAATATTTTTATTCTCCCTTATTTCAAAATAAGTGCATTGTAAGCAAAGTGGTGGAGTTATGACAATTATGGTGCATAATGTTTTCTCAAGACATTTGCCACATTTTTTCATCTGAGTATAAACTCGTAAAAGGTGACATAACACAAAATATTTAAAATAAAAAATGTAAAATTTACTCCATTTGCATTCTCAATTTCCAATTTCTCCTTTCTTAAGATTCATACAAATAATATACATATATGTGTTGCTAATTTTATAAAAGTTAGGTAACATACACATAAGTTTGATACTTATTGTTTTTACTTAATTCAACAGAGAAATATCTATTTCTCTATTTAATCTAACTCTTATGTAATGGTTCTATATTTTTCCCTGGTGTGGATTTAGCAAACATGTCAACAATTCTCTCTTCAAAGATACTCAGGATTTTATTTTTCTATCTCTAACCTCTAATGTGTATAAACCAGGATGCAACGTGTGTTTATACACTTATGTTTATTTACTATCTTTTATCCCTAAGGGTTATGTTCCCCATAAGTGGCAATTCATAAAAAAATAAAAGAGGATTATAGTTTTTTTTTATTTTAATAGAAGTTTCCATATTTCAGATGTTTTAGAAATTCACCATTTCCCATAAGCAATGCCTAAAAGTATCCTTTATCCCTCGTTTTGTCATCCCCGGAAGTTATTCTTTACTTCTGCCAATTTTATAGTGAAATTGACAGATGTAAATGAGAAACAAAATAGTATCTCACTTTGTTTTAATTTATATTTCTTTGAATATAAGTAAGATTTAGACTCTATCAAGTTTATTAGGTATTTGAATTTCCTTCTCCATCAATTGGTGGTTCATATATTTTGCTCATTGTTCTATTAGGTAGTTTGTCTTTTCCTTGTTACTTTGTAGAAAGAGTTTGCATATTAGGGATAATAAATCATAGGGTATGTTCTGTAACTGCTTTGCGTAACCATCTTAGCATTCATGGTGTTTTTGTTTGTTTGGTGGGTTTTTTTTTACTTTTTAGTGAAACCCCAAAACTCATGGGTGCATGATATTCAATGGTTTTAATTTTTCAGTCTTGTTTAGGAAGGGTATTTGGTATATTATGTGCCCCACTGAAAAACATATCCTTAATCTTCATCCTTATTCCGGTGGGCATGCACTTATTAGTAAATAGGACTTTCTGAAGATGTTACTTTTAGTTAAGGTGTGGCCATCCAAATCCGAGTGGGTCTTAATTCATGTCATGAGGCCCTATAAAGAGAAGAAATAAGAATCCAAGAGTCAGAGAAGGCCACACAAGAAGAAGCTGTTAAGTCACCGGGACCTAGAGGAGCAGAAGACAAGGAGAGAGAGACCTGGATGTGATGGGAGGCAGAGAGGAAAGCTGAGGAGCCCCAGGACTGTGGCCAACCAGCACCAGAAAGCTACAGATTTCAGGGAAAAAGCAAGCCCTGCAGTACCTTGATTTTTCACTACCAGCTTCCCAAAGAGTGAGCCAATAAATTCCCTTTGTTAAGCCAACCCACTGTGTGGCATTCATGAAAGCAGCCTGGCCCATTAAGACAATGGGAAATAGGAGCCTGCTCATAACTTTATTCTAAGGATGAGAATTAACATATTTATAATGTTTTTGACATAAAGGCACTCAGTCAACAATTGTATCATTATCAATTACAAAATAATAAGTATTGTTTTGAGATGCATATTCAATCTCTTTCTCTTTTAAAGGTGAATACACACCTAAAAACACAGAAAGAGATTTGTTTTCCTTTTCATGCTATTGTGGATGAGGACCAATATGCAGACAATTATAAAATATTAAGTTTTATTGAAGATCTGTGTCACTAGCATTGGTATTTTTAAAAGTAGGATTTGGAAGTAAAAGAGCATACAAAAGTAAGCTCCTCATTATTTTTGATGGAATGCTCTAGAAGTCATGAAGATTATCCCTTTAAATCTTTACACTTACCAGAGATTCATGGGACTCTATATTATTGTCAGAGATCATTTTCACTTCTGTTCTGCTACAACAGAGCTCCGCCACACTCATGCATCCACACTGGTAATAATGAATTCTATGAATTCTTATTTTCAAAAGAACCTAGTTTTTATAGTGGTTCAACAATTCTAGAGATGCAGTGGAATATCTATGGAATTCAAATAAAGGATTCTTTAATATCACTTACGGGCTTTAAGTCACAGTTTATATGTAACATAATTCTGAGGCCAGTGAAGATCAATTCGTGCCTCAGTTTATCAACTTCATTCAATCTTCTCATTTATACTCACTCATCTTTCTTCCAACTTCTTTCTCTTTCTACTCTTATCCACATGAGCCCTACCTGAAAAATATGGGCCATTCTAGAATCATGGTATTACAGTGTTAAAATAACATTGTCTTTTAACATGTTTAAAAATGGGTGGCATTTATTGAGGTCTTACTTAAATGACTCTCTTAATGATGTTTTTCACAAATGTATATAAAACTATAACAACCTTACAGTATTCTGACATATTATCATCAGAGCTGATTTCTCAAATGTGATCACCTACTAAGCAATTTCAAATAGAGGAGCTGGGAATTCTGGATGTTGTAGTAGCAGATGGAAGTCTGAGGCACTGTGGGAAGAAAGTGTGCTTAGAGACTCAAGAAGAGACTGATCCCATGATACACACAGAGAAGGAAGGGCCCAGGTGAATTTAAAATTCTCATGGTTCAATAAATGTAAATTTTGTAATTTAAATTTACTTTTTTTTTTTTTTTTTTGGCACGGGCAGGCACCCGGTATCCGGCATGGCAGGTAAAAACTCTGCCTGCTGAGCCACCGTGGCCCGCTCACAAATTGTATTTTATTTTGTATTTTGTAGTTTAGATTTACACTATTGCATTGGAAAAATTAATTTTTTCCAGTGCAATAATGTAGGCAGGAATTAAAAGACTACAGAATAATAGAAATCCAAAAAATAGTAAAAATCAAGAAAAATCATTCAGAAAGGACTTTGGCAGGCATTTAATTCAGCACTCCACCCCACATAGGTAGACCCTCTGGGCAAAAATATAAATGTAGGTTAATGGGTTGAGTAGAACAGTAAGTGTTTAGTTATTACAGTTTTGAACAAGGAAAACCACAACATGAATCAAAGAAGCATCAGAATGGAGTAAGAAGGAAAAGACAGTGGTTGACTTGGGGGAGGACTTTTCAAAGACACGTGATGTCCTGGGACGGTGGTCTCAGCCAAGTTCCTCCTGATGAGGAAACGATAAAAAGTACCGATGGGAATAAATGGAGCCCATGAACGCATGCAGAAGTGTCTAAAGCATGGCGCACGTCGAGGACAGGATTCGTGAAAGGATGTGGTAGAAATTAGTCATTATGAAGTACAGAAAGACAATACTAAGTAAAAGAGTATTAGGGGCAGAAACAAGAAGGCAGAAAGGAGCCTGGGATTATTTAGATTACTAGCAGTTTAATAATGGCAAGTCTTATCCCATGTATAGTGAAGGCACCTCATGAAAAATCTCACATATCATTTATCATAGTCTATATTTCATCCAGAAGCAAGGTAGAAATGTGGAAATTGGATTATAACAATATTCTCAATTGAAATCGGAGGGACTATTTTGAGATTATTTTAGAAATTCATATGAGAAATGTGGAAAGCCTGAGGCCAGTGATGGCAGGGTACAGAAAATTATTTTATCCCCTAACTGATAGGGTGGAAGCATCTAGCTTGAGTAGCCAGGAAGATGGTGGTGCCTTTTACTAAACTCAGGCTCTGTATAATTTGATATAGAAAAAAAAAAGGATCAAGCATTTGACAGGGGCTTTGTGTGGAGGGATTCAATATTAGACATGCTGAATTTGACCTACCTCAAGGACATCATTGAAAAGACGTCTGAAAGTCAATTGTACAAACAAGACTGGGGCAGCGCAATGGTGGCTCAGTGGCAGAGTTCTCGCCTGCGATGCCAGAGACCCGGGTTTGTTTCCCAGAGCCTGCCCATGAGAAAATAAAATTGTAAACAAGACCGGACTTCCAAAGAGAGCGTAGAGCCACATTCAGTCTACACTATGATATGCAAAAGTTAGTAGGGTGAGCTAATTACATATATGCAGACACATACGTAAATATATCAACAAAATGTGTTCAAGAAATTTTTTAAATTCTCAGAAAAGTTTTCATAAAAATCATATCTTTATTTTCTTTCTTTGAGAACTATGTAGAAAAAACTTACCCTGGTTTCTAACATATTGTAACTCTCCATTTACAATGGAGACAATGCTTTTGTGCTTTCTCCCTAAAATTATACACTGATACATCAAAGGAAATATTTAGGCTATTACTATTATTTTAATGTAGTCATTATTAAAATTTGCAATTATGAATAAATACTTATTGGGATGGTTTTTGCTCCAGTGATCCAAAATTATATTTTGTTTTTGTTGATTTTGCTATTGCTATTTCTGGCACACTCACAGGAGATATATATGTATACATGAAATTGATAATAACAGTTGCACTTACTATTGCCACTAGAAAAACATTACATATAAAATCAGCAAATAAAGGAAATACCGAGTTTTCAGATTCTCACCCCAAAAGGATGGTCATAGACCAACTGAAAAAGGCTTAACTAAAGAGATGTGCCTTGCACTGCAAATTAAGGTGTAACAGAGAGGCTGGAGGGAACTGCCTGAAAATGCAGAGCTGTGTTCCAGTAGCCATGTTTCTTGATGATGATTGAATAATGATACAGCTTTTGCACTGTGACTGTGTGACTGTGAAAACCTTGTGTCTGATACTTCTTTTATCTACCTTATGGACAGATGATAAAAACATATGGGTTAAAAATAAATAAATAATAGGGGAAACAAATGTAAAAATAAATTTAATAGATTGAAATGCTGGTGATTAATGAAAGGGAGGGGTAAAGGGTATGGTATATATGATTTTTTTTCTGTTTTGTTTTTCTTTCTTTTTCTGAATTGATGCAAGTGTTCTATGAAATGATCATGATGATGAATATATATATATATATATGAAGAATGTTCATGTTATATGTTGTTTTGGTTTGATAATAAAAAAAATTAAAAAATTTTATTGAACCATGAGAAAGCAGAGTATCCAAGCTTCTAGAAAACATGTTTTATCATAAGTTCATGTTTTCAGTCTAGGAACTGAGCTACTGACTTGTACAATGTGAATTTAATCAGACATAGTACTACAAATTTAAAATAGTCAATAAGTTAAATACATAGATCAAAGTCAAATCTTCAGTTTGGGAAAACTAATATTTACTTAAGTGCTCAGTTTGAAGTTCCTGAAAATTAGAATTAAGCTAAAGGCAGAATCTAAGACTTTATGGGTTTGGTATTAAAACTATAAATTCAACACCAAAAAGCTAAATACCCAAACAGAAAAAATGCTCCAGGCCATGGGAAAACCCAAAAATACTGAGAAGAGAAAATTAAATATTTCTAGTTATGACAAATATACTATAAATAGTTTGGTAGAAAAAGTGCATCACATCAAGGGTGGTGTGTACATATCTGCAGAAGAGTAGACAGCATGAAAGGAATGCAATACACGTAGGTCGTGCTTGATTCCAACCCAGCAAAAAATAACAACAGTAGTATGTAATTGTACTATATATTAATTATCATTATAATATATAGTTACATAACATATAATTATTATAATATACAATAATAAATTAATTCTAACTCAGCAAAAATAATAGTTATTATTATTATTATTATTATTATCATAAATTGAAATGTCATCATTCTGGTGTGCATGTGACCAATACTTTAAATTGAAGATCCTTTTGAACCATGAAAATTCCAAGAAAAGCCTTTCTCCAGTTTGGAAAATTTTGCTGTGAGATGCATCCTATCTCTCGCCAAAAAAAGTAACTAAATAAATACTACCAAGTGGGAAGTGAGAGAAGTTGTGTATGACATCTGTCCATCTTTGTCAACTGAGTAAACTGAGAGAACTAGATGGACACTATCTCCCTACCTCACTCTTCTTTTCTATAACTTTCAAAACTATATAAATATTCTAAGAACGATTTTTCAAAATGAAGAGTGTCAATCTACCAAATTACATTGAAAATAGCTGCAATCTCTAGCTAGAACTTATAATTTCCACTAAGCAGCGCTTTCACTTTTCAAAACTTTTCTCAAATTCTGAACTTCATAGAAACTCTTTTAGAAAAATCAGAAAGCAAAGACTACAAATGCCCAATTTCTAAGGTATAGGATATTTATCTACTAAGGAGACAGAAAACAATCCCACTTAATTAATGATACCAATTAGAAACATATTTATTTGAATAACAATAACCATCTAATCCTTTCTTTTATATTACTAATAACAAATCTAAAATATAATCCCAAACAGTGCAGTATGGTTAGGGAGAGAAATATAGAGAGGGCAGTATGAATCTCAGAATAGGAAGGTCACAATGGCAAGAAATTGACTCTGGCAGAGTCATTATTCCACTATCAGGTTTGTTGCACTCTTTCTGACACATTAAATATCAGAATGCATCCAATTAACTATTTAAAAAATTTGTTCTTCATCGTAAGATGCTTATGCTTCAGGATGAAGTGATTTATTCTCAAGTTAGGAGATAAATATAACATTGAATTGCACAAATTCCATGTGGATAGGAAATGATTATTTTAATATCCATCAAGGTTAAGAATCTTAGGGGGTCCAAAATGAGTTAGGAAAAGTAAAACAGAAATAAGAAGTAAAGACATAAAAGAAGAAAATTTTCATTAACCACAAAAAATATAGCAAGTAATAAATAGCAAAGATGTAATTTTATTCAAAAATCAACACTTGAATGTTCACAGATATACTTTTTATTATCATTTCATCAAAGAAAAAAGTATACTGGAAATTTGCAAATAGTTAGACCTGAAAAATAAAAGCTACAAAAAAACATTATCAAGAACCATGGAAATTGATAAAATAACAGATTTCAATTTATCTGCATGATTGAAAATCTTAATAATAAAATGTTGGAGAAAGTTATCTTCCATGTGTCAAAAATTACCACAGAAATCAAATGGAAATGCTAAGGGAAAAAACTATTATAGAGATGGAAAATATCTTCAGTGGGTTCATCAGTAAGATTGGCACAGATAAGGAAAGAGACATTGTACTTGAATATAAGTTGTCAGAAATAATGCAAACTGAAACAGAAACAGAAAACAAAACAAAACAGAAATTAGAACAAAAATCCCAGATCTATGTCATCTTGAAAAAAATAACCGCTGACTTCCAGAATGGTGGATGAGTTCAAGCCTAATTGTGCTCTCAAAAACAGTGGATATTTGAGAGATGCTGCTATCTCTATAAGCAACAAGCTAAACCATAGGCCAGCTAATTTACCTAAGAGAATCATATAGAGATAGCTAAGTAGAGCCTTACTAAGACTTAGGAAAAAACCTTCAAGATTAATCTAACCCCCCCCAATAAAAGACCTGAATTTATTTGGATCAGACCATGAAGCAACTTTATGACCCAGTGTAAAAAAAAAAAAAAAACAGTAGCGCCATCAACCAGGAATTAGTGGAACCTAATATATAGAGATGTGGGAAAGGCACAAAGAATGCCCTGCTAAAACCACCAACTTCTCGGGATGGCTGTACACAGGTTCATGTCTGAGTCCACCCAGGAGTGACTTCCCAGGCTTCACACTGCAAGGAATATATATTTCAGAAAAACAGTCTAGCCCTGCCACTAAATAAATAAACAAGCAGCAAAAACAAGCCTCCATTTGAGCGGAGAGTGAAAACAATCTATATTTCCCAAAATATGTCACCTAAAGTGTCAAGTTTTCAACAAAATTATGAGACAATGAAATAAATAGGAAAGTATGACCAATACCATAGGGAAATAGCAAGTAATAGAAACTGCCTGTGAAAAAAACTTTATGTTAAATTTCACAGAAAAAAACAACAAAGCAGCTATTATAAAATCTAAAATAAACCATGTACAAAGTGAATGAAGTAGTAAATAAAACTATAATGACAATGTAGCATCAAATAGACAATATTATAGAGGTAATTCATACTTTCAGAAGAACCAAATAGAAATTCTGGAACTTAAGAGTACAATGAAATAAAAAATTTACTACAGAGACTCAACAGTAGACTGGAGATGGTAGAATAAAAAAACAGCCAACTTGAAGACAAATGGGTAAATAGTATGCAATCTGAAGCACAAAGAGAAAAAAGAATGAAGAAAAATGAACAATGACTCAAAGAAATGTGGTACACACTTAGCACATCATTGGATGCATAATGGGAGTACCAGAAGAAAAGGAGAAAGAGAAAGGGGCAGAAAATATGTTTAAAGGAATAATACCTAAAAACTTCTCAAATTTGGTGAAAAATATTGTTCTGCATATCTAAGAATCTCAATAAACCCCAAGTAGGATAAATGCAGAAATCTGAACTCGGACACATAAAAATACTTAAAGACAAAGAGAACATTTTGAAAGCAGTAAAACAGAACAAACAAACAAAAAAGACATCGCACATAAGGAAACCACAATAGAATCACCTACTGACGTATCATCAGAAACAATGGAATCCAGAAAGCATAAGAATGGCACAGTGTAAAATAAAATGCTGTCAACCAAGAATCTTATACCCATCAAATTTATCTTTCCAAAATGATGGTGAAATAAAGACATTCGCATGTAAACAAAAACTGAAAATCTGTTGCCAGTTTATCTGGTTTGCAAGAAATGCTAAAGGAAGTATTTCAGGCAGAAAGCAACACCAAACAGAAATTCAAAACTACACACACACACATGCACACACCACTATCACCACCAGTAAAGGTAATTATGTAATTAGAAAAGACAGCATAAATGCATATTTCTTCTTTATTTTCCTGTTTGAAAGACCAGTTCTCTAAAAAGTGTATATAATAGTATTGGGGGGCCTATAACGTAAGGAAATGTGATGTATTTAACAATATCAGCAGAAAAGAAGTGGGTGGGAACAAAGGTGTATTAGGGTGAAGAAATGATACCAGATGATAATGCAAATCCATAGGATGAAATGAAGACAACCAGAAAAGATAAAGAAGGTTAATATGAAAAAATCTATAAATATATACTTGCTCTCCTTTCTTCCCTCAGCTTCCTTAACAGACATAAACTTATATTAAAAATTATAGCACTATATTCTTGGGCTTATAATATATATATAGATATAAAATCTACAACAATAATAACACAAAGAGACAAGAGGAAAAGATTAACATTTATAAATCTCACTGGAATCAAGTAACATATATGTTATAGATATTATATATATATGTTTTTATATATAGAAATGGCAGGCACTAGAGCAGCCAATAAGAAAATAACTCATAAAAATCTACTGAAAAATCAGTAAAGGAATTAAAATATTACACTAGGAAATATTTACTTAATGCAAAAAGAAAAGCAAGAAAATGGGAATATAGAATAGATGACATGTTACATAGAAAACTGAAAGTAAAATGGCAGACATAAAACCAACTGTAACAATAATAACCTCAAATAATTCATTTATGTAAATGGATTAAACAATCAACTAAAAAGGCAGAGTATCAGAATGAACTCATCAAACAAGATCCAACTATATGCTGTCACTATAAGACATACTTTAAAAGATTAAAACATATAAGCTTGAAGGCAAAAGGTCAGTCATGCAAACAGCAGCCAAAAGAAAGCTGAAATGACAATATGAGTATGAGGAAAAATATATTTTAAAACAAAATATTTGCTAGAGAAAAAAGGGATATTTTATAGTGATAATAGAAGTTATAGCAACTATAAACATATATATTTCACCTAAAAACAGAGCGCCAAAATACATGAAGCAAAACTGATAGGATTGAAGAGAGAAATACACAAATCAACAATAATATTTGAAGACTTTGGAGACATAAATACCGTGCTTTCAATAATGGATTAAAAAAATAGGATAAGGTCAACATAGAACCAGAAGACCTGCATAAAATTATGAATCAATTGGTCCACAGAAGACTTCTACAAAATAATGCACTCAACAACAGCAGAATAAACAGAAAGTCAAAACTATACACACACAGTTGCATGGACATAGAACATTCTCAAAACAGATCAGATAAATAGGCCATAAATCATGACTAAATAATATATTTTTAAAAAAAATATAAACTATGTTACCAACCACAATTGTGTGAAATTAGAAATCAGTAACAGAAAAAATTTTATGTATGCACAAAAATGTGTAAATTAAACAACCAATTCCTAAGTAACCAATAGGTTATAAAAAAAATCATACAGGATATTTAAAATACTTTAAGATGAATTAACCCGAAGATATAATACAGCAAACCTTGTATGATGGGGTAAAAGCGGTACTTAGAGGGGACTCCATAGCGATAGCTTTAAAATATTAATATTTGTAAAGAAGAAGTAACTCAGACCAATAACTTGATCTTCCAACTTAAGAGACTGTGAAAAAAAAGAGCAAACTAAATCCAAAGTCTGACAGTTTCCGAATGGTTAAAATAGATGTTCTAGTTTGCTAACTGCTGGAATGCAATATACCAGAAACAGAATGGCTTTTAAAAAGGGGAATTTAATAAATTGCTAGTTTATAGTTCTAAGGCCGAGCAAATATTCCAATTAAAACAAGTCTATAGAAATGTCCAATTGAAGGCATCCAGGGAAAAATACCTTGGTTCAAGAAGGCCAATGAAGTTCAGGGTTTCTCTCTCAAGTGGAAGGGCACATGGCGAGCACAGTGTCATCTGCTAGCTTCTCCTGGCTTCCTGTTTCATGAAGCTCCCCAGGAGGCATTTTCCTTCTTTATCTCCAAAGATCGCTGGCTGGTGGACTCTTCTTCTCGTGGCTATGTCGTTCTGCTCTGCTCTCTCTGAATCTCTCATTCTCCAAAATGTTTCCTCTTTTATAGGACTTCAGAAACTTCTCAAGACCCACCCAAATGGGTGGAGACATGTTGTCACCTAATCCAGTTTAACAACCACTCTCGATTACATCACATCTCCAGGGAGATGATCTAATTACCGTTTCAAATATACAGTACGGAATTGGGATTAGAAGAAATGGCTGCCTTTACAAAATGAGATTAGGATTAAAAAGTGTCTTTTCCAGGGTGCATACATCATTTCAAACCAGCACAACAGAGTTACCATATGATTCAGGAATTCTGTTCCTATATATATATACATGCAAGAGAAAAAAAAAACACGTGTCCACACAAAAACTTGTTCATGAATGTTCATAGTAGTAATATTCATAATGGAAACAACACAAATGTCCATCAACTGATGAATGGATAAATAAAATATCTATAGAATGGAACATTATTCTATAACAATATTCTGCAGTAAATGGAAAAATTTAAATTACTTTTCCTCATTTTGTTTTCACTAAAAGAAAACTGACTGAACTGGAGTAGAAATACTAGTTATGTATTATGTGTTTATAGCATGTGGAAAAGTAAAGGGTATACCATACAGTACAGGGAATGGAAGAAAAGAATTGGAAATATAATGTCAAAGGCACTTTACACATAGAGCAATATAATATTGTTTCAATGCAAAATGATTGAATTAATATGTCATTTTATGTACATATTACATGTAAGTTGCAAAACTCTTGGCAAATAATACAAATTTTTAAGAGTTTTAATTAATAAGTCAGCACATAAAATAAAGTAGAATCATAAAAATTGATCAGTTAATACCAAAAATGTAGGCAAAGCAAGAAAATGGAAATAAAGCCAATGGAACAACTGGAAAATAGCTAGTAGCTGTTTTAATATGACTATATCAATAAATCAATTACAAATGAATGTTCTAAACAGACCAATTTAAAGACTGAATATCAGAATAGACATGAAAGCAAGGCTCAACTATATTTTATTTACAAGAAACTAACTGTAAATATATGTATAGAGGAAAGTTAAAAATAGAAGAACAGAAAAAACAAAACAAAAAAATAAAAGAGCAGAGAAAATATAGTAAGGAAACAATGGGAGAAAAGAGCTGAATTAGGTATATTACTATCAGATAATGCAGACTTTGTAACAAGGCACATTATCAGGGATATACAAGAACATTGTATAATAACAAAGGAGTAAATTATCTAAGATAAATATGCATGTTCCTTACAGCAGTGCATCAAAATACATGAGTGAAAAAAACAATAAAATGGTGTTAAATAAACAAATCTACAATTATAGTTGGGAATTTCAACATACCATTCTAAGTAATTACTAGCATAAGTAATAGAAAATCAGTAAAGGTACAGAAGTCTCAAACAACACTATCAATCAACTAAACCTACATGGACCTTATAGAACACTCCACCCAACAACAGCAGAATATATTTTTTGCTTTTTTTGAATATACTCACATCATTCACCAAGATGCACCGTAAAAGAAATCATAAACAACCCTTAACAAATTTAAAAGAAAAAAAATTCTATGACATATTCTCTGTAAATAATAAAATTAAACTAGAAATAAACAACAGAAAAATATTAGGAATAGGCCCACTGTGCTGGTTTGAAAGGATTTGTGTCCCTTAAAAAAGCAATGTTTTAATCCCAATCAGTCTTGTGAGAGCAATGGTTTCTTCTCATCCCTAATCAGTAATATAGGTTGGAAACTTGATTAGGTTATCTCCATGGAGATATGACCCAATTGTGGATATTAAACTTGATTAGACGGAGACGTGTCTCCACCCATTCTATGTGTGTCTTGATTAGGTTACTGGAATCCTATAAAAGAAGAAGTATTTTGGAGAAAGCTTCAGAAAGCTGCAGAACCATGAAGCAGAGTCCACCAGCCAGTGAATTTTGGAGATGAAGTAGGAGGACTCCCCTGGGGAGCTTCATGAAATAAGAGGCTGCAAGAGAAAGCTAGCAGACTTCACCACGCGCCCTTCCAGCCGAGAGAGAAACCCTGAATATCTTCGGAGTTTCAATATCTTCTTAAACCAAGGTATCTTTCCCTGGATGCTTTAGCTTGGAGATTTTTATAGACATGCTTTAATTAGGACATTTTATCAGCTTTAGAACTGTAAACTAGCAACTTATTAAATTCCCTTCTTTAAAAGCCATTCCATTCTTGGTATATTGAATTCCAGCAGCTAGCAAACTAGAACATCCACATTGTTAGAAATGAAGTAACATTCTGCTAAATAATCCATAGATCAAAGAGGAAGCTAAAAAAAAATAAAAATATTTTAATTGAATGGAAATTAAACATAGCAGAATTTATGATATGTGGCAAATGCAATACTGAGAGGAAAATTTATAGCATTATTTGCTTATATTAGAAAAGAAGACAGGGTTAAATCAATAACCCAAATTTCTATCTTAGAAAAATACAAAAAGAAATGCAAATTAATGCAATAATTTACCAAGATTGCAGGATACAAGGTCAACATAAAAATGCCAGAAGTAGGGCAAGATGGTGGAGTATGGAGGAGTGGAATTTAGTCCATTCCCTAGGGTAGCTATTAAATAGCTAGAAACTGTCTGCAACAACTGTTTGGGGAGCTTCCATAACTACACACATATTGTACACTAACTTGGAACAGGTGGAAGGGTGAAGCTCACAGTGCAGAACTGGAAGTAAAGTCCCCCATGCTGTGGGGGCTGGCACCCCTCCCCCACTGGCATGGCAGGCTGTTTGGGAGTCTCCCCACAATGGGAAAAAAGACCACTCTACTAGGAGCAAAGGTCAGAGAGCTCAACCAAACCCCAGCTGGGATTTTGATGAACAAAATTGGGACTGGTGAATACAAGCTCTGAGCACAGATAAATATACAAAAGAAATTTGAAGTCCTCTTCCTGGCAGAGAGGAGGCTAGGCTGATGAGAAAAGCAGAGGCTTTTGGAGTTGGTTGAGCTCAGAATACTGTAAGGATTGTGCAACAAGGAAAGGGGCACATAAAGCCAGGTACCAACTCCAGTTCCTGATTCGCAAACCCTGGAGGCTGGGTACAGCTCTGAAAAGAATTATTTTTTTAATTTTCCTTTCTTTTTTCCTTCTTAGAAGTCCAATAAAGAAAGCAGAAGGTTTTTGAGGCTTGCTTTTATGAAGCTGATTTATGTAGCAGAGAAGCTTAGCTTACCTGAAGTTATGCCTAAGAGTTACTTCCAGAGGACTTCTTTAGTTGTTCAGATATGGTCTTGGTCTCTCTCTCTCTGAGCCCAACTCTGCAAGTGAAATCATTACATTCCCCCCTACGTTGGACATGACATCCAGGGGTGAGAGTCCTCCTGACAACATGGGAGATGACTCCCAGGGATGAGCCTGCCCCTGGCCCTGGGGGATTGACAATGCCTTCCCGACCAAAAGGGGGGAAACTATTGTAACAGTTAAGGTATCAGTGGCTGAGAGAGTTCAGGTAGAGTCAAGAGGCTACTCTGAAGGCTACTCTCACACAAGCTTCAGCTCGATATTGCTACTTATCATAGTTTGCCAAACCCCAACCAAATCCATTTCTGCCAACCCCAAAGAACACATAGGGCATATCTGAGGTTCTACAAATGTTCCATGCACTATTATTACTTTCCAGAAACTAAAACTCCAGATGGGTTCCTAGGCTAGATAAATCCTGAAACCCAGAGGGGCCAGCCTCTCCAGAATACCAACTTGTTCCACCCCCCATACCATATTATCCTTTCCAAAATGAAAAACCTAGACTAGGCATAGCTCAAATACCCCTAAATATTGGGAGAAAGATCAAAGGAGAAGGTGGAGTTATAACAAAGAAGATAGGATTTAAAAAAATGGGTATGACTGCTGAATCATTATATCAATTTTAGTCTCCAGAGTCGTGGAGAAGCTAGAAGGAAAAATCTAAAATTGTGAAATTGTAACCCACACTAATCTCTGACTAATTGTTGTGGTGTGCTTTGAAATTTATTGCTTTTTGTGTGTGTGTATATGCTATTTTTCACAATCAAAGAAAAAGAAAGCAGCAGGCATTCTTAGCTGTCGGCACCGCCTGAGGCAAGGGAAGAATTAAGGTATGTCCGCAAGGCAAACTAACTACTCATGTGGTGTAGATAATTACCTAAAGGGCATATCTTCTCCAAGAAAAGGAGGGGATGGGGCACAGCACAAGTGACCGCTCTTATTCAGAGAATTCAGACACAAGGAGATGATATATCAGCAGCAACTTCAACCTACAAAAAACAGAAACCAACCCATCTCAAATATATTTTTGGTGGGAGGATGGGGGAAGGAGGCTGTTTGAAAGGCTTATAAATTTTCCAGCCTGCAGGGAACAGGGAGCTTAAAAGCAGCTCTCCTCCAAAAGAAGGAAGGGGACAAATTCCAGTACAGGTGGTGACTGTTATTTAGAGAATTCAGACTAGTTTAAGGTCATCTTCTGCCTCAGCCTTCGTCTTAACCATGCCTCCGGCAAGGATGGTGTCTGTTGAGAATCAAAGGCATTTTTTTAAGTTAAGCTGGTGGGGAGCAGCTGGCTCACAAGCACCACTGGTTACATCCTCTTTGTTAGTCATGGGTTTGCCGTTTCATGGAAAATCTAATCGGGGTTGATCCTATCTGAGGGGAACCTCCTCAAAAAATTTCCATGTAGGCACAGGGAGAACCAGAAAAGCAAGAGCTAAAAAATCGTGGTTAGTTAAACAGAAGTTATATAAAAGGTATAGAATAAGTTCAACCAAAAGTCAAAGAGTAGAAAGAGAAGAAAGTCAACCAACAAGAAAACCCTAGGTAAAAGAGAGGAAATGACTTCCAGGATTAGGAAACTAATCGTGGAAATAATATGCCTATGCACCAGCAAAAAATCCTATGAGTGACAGGAGGGCAACTGAGGCAGTGATTCGGGAGCGCGGTTGACCTGGGTGAACCTTCTGCACCACACGGGGCAGCCCTGGTTGCAGAGGC
>PVIY010021893.1:0-41734 GCA_004026745.1 Myrmecophaga tridactyla
CCTGACTAGTGTAGAGCAGTGTGCTGCCCCCTCCGCCAAGCCCCCAGATTCCACCCTCCTCTCTCGTGGATTCCCCACCCCGCTTTTTCTCCCTGATTCCTTCCTCCACCTTCCTTCTGTCTCCTGTCCCAAGCTGCTAGCAAATGCTGCACTGGCTCTGCTCTAACCCAACTCCTTGCTCAGCCCCCTGCTCCACTGTGCATCCACGCCTCCTTTAGCACCTGCCCTACTCCCGCCCCTACCACATGTTTTGTTTCAGCCCCTCCTCCTTTCGCTCTTTGCTGGCCCCCCAGGTTTCTCTGCCTCAGCCCTTCTCTTTTTGCACCACCCACCCTCCCACGCCTCCCTTGCACTGCTCTCCCCACCATTCTGCTCCCCTTCTGAGGCCCAGAGCTTTAATTTTTTTCTCCTGTGTTTGCAGGCTGAGGCCTCTGTGGAAGACAGCGCCTTGCTTATGCAGACCCTGATGGAAGCGATCCAGATCTCCGAGGCTCCACCTACCAACCAGGCCACAGCAGCTGCCAGTGGGCCGAACGCTAGTCCCCAGAGTTCACAGCCCCCAACTGCCAATGAGATGGCTGACATTCAGGTTGTAGCAGCTGCCGCTAAGCCTAAGACAGCCTTTAAGGCCCAGAATGCCACCACAAAAGGCCCAAATGGTGCCTATGATTTCTCTCAGGCCCTTAATGCCAAGGAGATGCCCAACACCCAGCCTAAGGCAGCCTTTAAGACCCAGAATGCCTCCACAAAGGGCCCAAATGCTGCCTATGACTTTTCCCAGGCAGCAACCACCAGTGAGTTAGCTGCCAACAAGTCTAAGAAAGCCTTTAATGCCCAGAATGCCACCACTAACATGGGCCCAAATGCCACCTACAATTTCTCTCAGTCTTTCAGTACCAGTGAGAAGGCCAACACTCAGCCCAAGACTGCCTTCAAGGCTTGGAATGATACCACCAAGGCCCCAACAGCTGATAGCCAACCCCGGGATGTTAGCCAGGCCATAATGGCCACTTCCCAGGCTGATGTAGAGACCAACCCAGGTATCTCTGAACCTGAGGGTGCAGCTGCACAGGCATCAGCAGATGGTTCCCAGGCTCAGAATCTGGAGTCCCGGACTATAATTCGGGGCAAGAGGACCCGCAAGGTGAGATCCCTGCCAGCTCCACTTTGCTCTGGGCTCCCTCCTTTCTTCTGAGGTTGTTCATTTATTCTAAGCAAAACGAAACAAAAATACAACCACCAATATTCAGCTAGGCCTTAGGATTCATTGAGATGAATTATAATTGCTGTCCTCAGTGTCCGCAGACTGACAGGGAGATAAAACACAGACACACATAATACTTACAATCTGGCTATAATTCATTCTATACTTTGATAGTGAATGAGCTAGGCATATTCACACAGTTTATCTCATAATTCTTGAAGGTAATATGATTTTACAGAGAAGAAAACTGACTCACACAGAGGTATAATGACTTGTCCAGAGTGATATGAGCAGAGCCAGTAGTGGTGGACATAGGAAGAGGCCCCATCCTTGGGTTAATCCTGGCCTAGGTTGGAAATGAAACTCCTCCCTGGAATACAGTGAAAGACAAGCTCAGGACTCAGGGTGACCAGTGGCTAGTGGGTCAGACTATCGCTGCAGGTGAGGGTTTAGGGGGCCTTCCTTGCAGAGATAGGGTTAGGAAACAGAGCTGTCTCGTAACCCTAGGCCTTCCTTCTCTCTGATGATGCAGATAAATAACTTGAATATGGAAGAGAACAGCAGTGGGGATCACAGGCGGGCCCAACTTACTACAGGGACCTGGAGGTCTGCACCAGTTCCAGTGACCACTCAGAACCCACCTGGCGCACCACCCAATGTGCTCTGGCAGACCCCATTGGCTTGGCAGAACCCATCAGGCTGGCAGAACCAGACAGCCAGGCAGACCCCACCGGCACGTCAGAACCCCTCAGTTAGACAGACCCCACCAGCTTGGCAGAACCCAGTTGCTTGGCAGAACCCAGTGATGTGGCCCAACCCGGTAATCTGGCAAAACCCAGTGATCTGGCCGAGCCCCATTGTCTGGTCTGGCCCTGTTGTCTGGCCGAACCCACTAGCCTGGCAGAATCCACCTGGATGGCAGACCCCACCTGGATGGCAAACCCCACCGGGTTGGCAGGGCTCTCCAGATTGGCAAGGTCCTCCTGATTGGCCGCTACCACCTGACTGGCCACTGCCACCTGACTGGCCGCTTCCCACTGACTGGCCACTCCCACCTGACTGGATCCCAACTGACTGGCCAGTTCCACCTGACTGGCAGAACCTGCGACCCTCGCCAAACCTGCGACCCTCTCCCAGCTCACGTGCTTCACAGAACCAGGGTGTCTCACAGCCCCGAGATGTGGCCCTCCTTCAGGAAAGAGTAAGAGCTGACACCCCAGTCACATCTTGCTTTTTTCATCCTCCCATCTATAATTCAACCTAGTTTTCTAAGAATATCTAACTTTAATGATTTCTTTTTCCCTCCCAGGCAAATAAGTTGGTCAAGTACCTTATGCTTAAAGACTACACAAAGGTGCCCATCAAGCGCTCAGGTAGGCATCTAATGACCCCTCCTTGAGTTCTCCCTTTCCACTCACCCCATGTCCTGTGGGCACCCCTTTACTTATGTGACTCCTCCACATCTATCTCCTCCTTCCATGGCTGGTTCTTCCTTTTCCACCAGTAAGGACTCTGGCTGTGCAGGGCTGGCAAAGGGGCTGCAGCTCTGTGCCTCCTGCTCAGCCCAGGTGCTCCTTCCTTTCCCCTACAGAAATGCTGAGGGATATCATCCGTGAATACACTGATGTTTATCCAGAAATCATTGAACGTGCATGCTTTGTCCTGGAGAAGGTAAGAAGGCAGCCCTGAGGGACTGGAGTAATGGGGAAAGTCTTGGTTTCAGCGATTCATGTTCCTACTGGGAGTTTAGGACAAGTTTCAGAGGGAGATGAATGACTGCCTGTGGGTAGCTTGTGCTAAATTTTGTGCTTTCATAGTCTCTTTTCTTCCCCCTATAGAAATTTGGGATCCAATTAAAGGAAATTGACAAGGAAGAACACCTATATATTCTCATCAGTACCCCAGAGTCCCTGGCTGGCATCCTGGGAACGTAAGATGGGAAAGGAGTGGAACATTACCTTTCTCGATGGTGCTTTATTTCTTGGAATTTCAAGTAGGTCAGGGTCCAGGGTTCAGGGTTACATAGTAGGTCATGGAGAGAGCTAGAGTGAAATTCTGATCTAGCCAAGGAAAATTGGGGAAGGTAGATAGGTGAGCCAACTGTCTTATGCAGGCTGCTGAAAATACATTCTTTTTCACTCCTTTAGGACTAAAGACACACCCAAGTTGGGTCTCCTGTTAGTGATTTTGGGCATCATCTTCATGAATGGCAACCGTGCTAGTGAGGGTAAGTGGCTGGACCTGCAGCTGGGGGTTGGCCACAGCTTGATTTCCATGTGCTCATTTTTCACCCCTTACTTGCCATTGCAGCTGTCCTCTGGGAGGCACTACGCAAGATGGGACTGCGCCCTGGGTATGACTGGGCTCTCTCTTACCTGTTTATATTATCCTTTGACATCAGAGAATGGTCTCAGGATTGCATCAGCCTGGTGGTCTGGTGTGGGAGGAGTGGGGAAGTATAGGGCCTAGGGGTCTGACCTGGGTAGATGGAGAAACAGTCCCAAGCTTTCTGCCTCTGTTCTCATCTCTGACCTCTGTGTTGGAAAGCACTTTTCCATGCTTGGAAATGACGGTGCCCTCATTTTGGCACTATCATAATCTCTGATTATAGGTTCCTTTTTTTACTATCAGGGTGAGACATCCCCTCCTTGGAGATCTGAGGAAGCTTCTCACTTACGAGTTTGTAAAGCAGAAGTAAGTTATGTGTAAAGGGCTTTGTCTCTTTCTCATGAGCTATGTGTGCCTCAGAAAGGCCTTCCAAACCTTGTTTCTTATACCGACTATCCATGCACATGTACACACAGAAACACTTGTGTACTCAGGAGTATCTACCAAAATGTACTCCTTGTGGTTGAATTTTTCTACTTTATAAGTTGTCTTAGAAGTCCTGTCCCCATCCCCCAGGGTTGACCTTTCTAAGGCTGAGCCAGGCCAAGACATGTGCTGTGCACTGTAATGGGCCTGTCAATGACTCACTGACAAAATTACAAGAACCTGGAGCTGGAACTGTGACAGAGGGGGAGCTTAACTATTGTCCTTTCTATGACCTAGAACCATAGAGAAGTTAGTCTTACGTGACTATTCAGTATAGAAGAAGTGGCACAGAAATTTGAAGGTCTGATTATTAGAGGGTAATACTCAGGATTATGTTTAGGAGTTCAGAAGGGACGTTGCTACCTGAAATTTGTGGTTTTAGAATCTAGAGTTACAATGCATTGGTAGAGTACAATTGTGCCTAGCTAGACACAAAGATTTTTTTTTCTCTTTCTAAGGTACCTGGACTACAGACGAGTTCCCAACAGCAACCCCCCTGAGTACGAGTTCCTCTGGGGCCTCCGTTCCTACCATGAGACTAGCAAGATGAAAGTGCTCAGATTCATTGCAGAGGTAATAGAAGAATTGCACCAGGCATGTTAGGTCAAAGGATCGGGTATCACTGGCTGGGAAAGGCCCAGGGCAGGGATGAGAACCCAGGTGTGGCACATGATAGATGCCTCATTAATGGTGGTGTTTGTTACTGTTATTATGTAAACAATAGCACAAAATAGGATGCATAATATGTAGTTGGTGCTTGATATTTATTAAGTAATATGATGGGTTTTGCTTTCTATTCCTCATCTCAGGTTCAAAAGAGGGACCCTCGCGACTGGACTGCACAATTCATGGAGGCTGCAGATGAGGCCTTGGATGCTCTAGATGCTGCTGCAGCTGAGGCTGAGGCCCGAGCTGAGGCCAGAACCCGCATGGGGATTGGAGATGAGGCCGTGTCTGGGCCCTGGAGCTGGGATGACATTGAATTTGAGCTGCTGACCTGGGATGAGGAAGGAGATTTTGGAGATCCCTGGTCCAGAATCCCATTTACATTCTGGGCTAGATACCACCAGAATGCCCGCTCTAGATTTCCCCAGACCTTCACCGGCCCCATTATTGGCCCTAGTGGTGCAGCCAGTGCCAACTTCGCTGCCAACTTTGGTGCCATTGGTTTCTTCTGGGTTGAGTAAGATGTGGGTAGGTACATCACTTTGAACTGGGGCATATACAGTCCATGGGGGGTATATTTATGTGCATGAGCCAGGAGTCATGAAACCCATGGTGTGAAGGATGAGAAAGCACTATTTGGTATTTATATTCCTTTTATATATATATATTGTTGATCTTTTTATTTGTTCTTTCTTATATTCACAGATATTGCTAATCAGTTGCAATGGTCTTTCCCCTGAGTGAGGCTGAAGCCTCAGATTCCTTCTAAACAGCTATCTAGAGAGCCACACCTTCTTGACTGAAAGTGGCATGCAAGATGAAAATTTATTTGCTGTTCCTTGTCTATTGCTTCTTTTCTTGTGTGCTGTCAAGTTTTGGTATCAGAAATAAACACTGAAATTGCAAAATGAATTCAATGTGCTCTTTTTTTTCCTTCGTTCAAGGAGAGAACAATGTATCTATCTGGGAGAGATAAGACCTCAGTTCTTGTCTAACGGGCAGATTGGCTTTCGACAGGTAGAAATGTGGGGAGAGCAGTATAATGGATCGAAAAACAAAGGGGGGTGTCAATGAATGCAAGTATCCTTGAGATCCAAGAACTAGTATAGTTTATTCAATAAATATCACTTAAGTGCCAAATATGTGATAGGTATCCTGCTATGGTGTCCTGGAGTGACATTGAAAAAGGTGGAATAATGAAGGACTGTGTAGGTGTTCAAACAGTTAATATTTAAGATAACAGAAGAGGTAGAACTCCCAGGTGATGACAAGGTCCAGGGAGTGTAAAGAGAAGAGAAGATGACATTCCCTGGAAATGAAAGGTCAATGACCCGGAAGGCCAGGGTGTTGGTTGTAGTTATCCATTTGAAAAATGAAATAAGCTCAGGGTAGTTGCAGGAGTTGGCGTGGAGAGGAGCATTATGAGCTAGGTATCAAAATTCTCTTCAGTGTGAGGAAGATACCATACCTAGTTACATTACCCATAAGGGAAGGTTCTATGGGCATTTCTCCTCTCCATCTCTAGAAATGTAGCCAAGCCCAAGGAGCAGCAGACAGGCAGTCCTCCCAGCTCTGCCACTGATGATCTCTGCGTTCCCTGAGCCTCTGATGCTTATTTGTCAACAGGGATGGAGATGAGAGGAGATGATCTCCCAACTCTTGTGGTCTGTGAGATAGCAATCTAATGTCTATACTACTGATGGCGGTCTATGCATCCATCCTCTGAGTCATGTTAGGTGCTCAAGCGGTAGAAGACCTGGTGCCACCGCCTTGGGACAATCAGTCCCAGGTAGTTTATTTGCAGAACAATATGGTTAAGGCAACACCAGAGTTGTAGAAGATCACAAATTCTAAATTTAAGAGTTTGATCGCAAGCAGTGGTGTTCTGGTAAGTGCTTAACAACCAGTTCCCATCATGGTCAATTTCAAACTATCAGTTTCACTGAAAGCAAAGGTGGGATAAAATGCATACAATACAGTGTTTCAAACCAGTATGAGCTGGCCCCTGCATACTACCAGTCACAAGCAATAGGAAATTTTTCTTGCCTGTGTAAAGAAAATAGAATTTGTTAGAAATGTGAGAACTGGATGAGAAGCAGGAAGCTCAAAGACAGGAATCATCTGATCAAGATGCTGAACTGGAGATGAAACCACATAAATCATTTTTTTTTCAGCTTTGTGCCAATCACTCGAATTTCAAAGTCTAGGGACAGGGCATGTGATTGACTAAGTGCAGTTTACTTGCTTACCCCCTGGCAATACAAAGGCAGGAAGAGAAAAAAATCTGGCTTATTCTGTCTCGATAGAGGCAGACATTTATGCACGTCATCCCACAAAGACTATGTAATAGTTTTTTATTACTGCATAACAAGTTACCACAAACTGGGTGTCTAAAATAACATCCATTTATTATCTTATAGTTATTGTAGGTCAGATGTCCAGGCATGGTTTGGCTGGGTTTTCTGCTCAGGCAAGACCTAAATCAAGATCTGCGTTACTTTCTGCAACCTCCAGGGAAGAATACGCTGCCAAGATCCTTCATAATTGGCAGAACGCAGGTCTGCAGGTGTAGGGCTGAAGTCCTGTTTCTTGCTGGCTATTGACTTGAGACCTCAGTTCCTTGAGGCTACCTTATTTGTCACATAGACAGCTCCACCTTCTAATCCAGGAATGGACAATCTCCATGCTTCATATCTCTCTTGCCAGGAAGAGCACAATCCCTTTTAAGTACTTACCAAATTAGACCAGACTCACCCAGAATAAGTATCCTATTTTAAGATGAACTGATTTGGGAACTTAATAACATGTGCAAAATTCCATGACAGCACTACCTAGATGATGTTTACTTGAATAACTGGAAGAAGGTGCGTGTACATTAGAGAGTGGGGACCCTAATGTACACACACCTTCTTCCAGTTATTCAAACAAAAATTGAATGTAGATATTGGGCAAATGAACTGTAATGAATATCTATCTTGTTGGTATCCATTCACCTTTCCTAAAGGAATAGAAGAAAAAGAAAAGGGGGCAGAAGGAATATTCAAATAAATAATGACAGAACCTCCCAAATTTAGAAAACATTAAATAGAATAAACAGGAAGAAAAGTCTATTATTTATTGATCACAATATTGAATACAAAGGACAAGGAGAGAGTTCTGAAAACTCCAAGAGAAAAATGTGTTATTGAGAAACCATGGATGCAAGAAAGCACTTGATAGAAATATGTAAAGTGCTGAAAGAAAACAACTGCCAGCCAGGGTACAAGATTAACATGAAAAAATTAGTAGTGTTTGTAAACACAAGCAATGAACAATTGGAAGAATCAAGAAAAAAAATCCATTCATATAGCTTGTAAAAGAATCAAATATATAGAAATAAATCTAACCAAAGATATAAAAGAAGTGTACAAAGAAAACTACAAAACATTGCTGAAAGAAATCAGAGAAGACTAAATAAATGGACGGATATTCTGTGTTCATGGATTGGAAGTCTAAATATCCTTAAGATGCCAACCCTACCCAAAGCGATTTTTTTTTTATGCATGGGCAGGCACCGGGAATCGAACCCGGGTCCTCTGGCATGGCAGGCAAGTGTTCTTGCCTGCTGAGCCACCGTGGCCTGCCCCCAAAGCAATTTATGATTCAATGCATTCCCCATCCAAACTCCAACAAACATCTTGGCAGAAATAGAAAAGCCAATTATCAAATTTATATGGCAGGGTAAGGGCCCAAATAGCTAAAGCCATTTTGAAAAAGAAGAAGGAAGTTGGAGAACTCACACTTTCTGATCTTATGATTTATTACAAAGCCACAGTCACCAAAACAGTATGGTAGTAGCACAAGGACAGACATATACACCATTGGAATCAAACGGAGAGCTCAGAAACCAACCTTCACATTTGTGACCAACTGATTTTTTAGTGCAATTTTATTGAGAAATATTCATACTCTTTAAAAATCCATCCAAAGTAAACACACAATGGCTCACAGTATCATCACATAGTTGTGAATACACCCCCATGATCAAATTTAGAACATTTTAATTACTCCAGAAAAGAAATAAAGAGAAAAGAGAAGACCTAAATCCTCCAATACCACTTATCCCCCCTGTTACTGACCCATAGTATTGGTCAGGTACATTTGTTACTGTTGATTAAAAAGAGTATTAAAATATTATTGTTAATGGAGTCCATAGTTTGCAATAGGTACATATTTCCCATATATCCTTCTATAACTCCTTGTAATAGTGTCATACATTTGCTCTCATTCATAAAGGTACATTTTTATATTTGCACAGTTAATCATGGACATCATCCACCACAAGATTCACTGTGTTATATGTTCCCATGTTTTAACCTTCAGCTTTCCTTCCTGGTAACATACATGACTCTAAATGTCCCCCTTCCACCACACTCACACACCATTCAGCACTATTAATTATTCTCACAATAATGTGCTACTATCACATCTGTCCATTTCCAAAGGCTTAAGTTCACCCTAGTTAAACATTCTCAACATATTAAGCAAATGCTCCCCATTTTTAGCCTCATTCTAAATCCTGATAACGTATATTCTATATTCTATGTCTATGAGTTTACATATCATAATTAGTTCACATCTGTGAGAGCATACAATACTTGTTCTTTTGTGTCTGACTTATTTCAATAAACACAATGTCCTAAAGTTTTATCCATGTTGTCAAGTGTTTCAGGACTTCATTGCTTCTTATTGCTGAATAATATTCCATAGTATGCATATACCACATATTGTTTACCCATTCATCTGTTGATGGACATGAGTTGTTTCCAGCTTTTGGTAATTGTGAATAATGTGGCTATGAACATCGGTGTGCAAATGTCTGTTCGCATCACTACTTTCAGAATTTATGGTATAACCCAAGAAGTGGGATTGCCAGGTCATAAGGCAACCATCCTCCACATTGGTTGTACCATTTTACATTCCCACCAGCAGTGAATAAGTGTTCCAATTTCTCCACATCCTCTCCAGCACTTGTAGTTTCCTGTTTATTTAATAGGTGTGAGAAGATATCTCATTTTGGTTTTGATTTGCATTTCCCTAATACCCAGTGAAGTTGAGCATCTTTTCATGTGCCTTTTAGCCATTTGTATTTCCTCTTCTCTAAAGTGTCTGTTTATGTCTTCTGCCCATTTTTTAAATTGGGTTGTTTGTCTTTTTGTTGATTTGTAGGATTTATTTATATATACTGGATATCAAATCCTTATCAGATATGTGGTTTTCAAATATTTTCTACCATTGAGTCAGTTGCCTTTTTTCTGCATCGAGATGATCGTGTGTTTTTTCACCTTTGATTTATTGATGTGGTGTATTACATTAATTGATTTTCTTGTGTTGAGCCACCCTCCAATACCTGGAATAAAACCCATTTGATTATGGTTTATAATTCTTTTAATGTGCTGCTGTATATGATTTGCAAGTACTTTTGCATCTATATTCAATAAAGAGATTGGACCATAATTTTCTTTACTTGTAGTATGTTTGCCTGGCTTTGATATTAGGTGATATTGGTTTCATAGAATGGGTTAGGTAGCTTTTGCCCCGCTTTAAACTTTTTTAAGAAATTGAGTAGGATTGCTACTAATTCTTTCTTGAATGCTTGGTAGAATCCATGTGTGAAACCATCTGGTCCTGGACTTTTCTGTTTTGAGAGGTTTTTGATGACTGATTCAATCTCTTTTCTTGGCAATGGTTTGTTGAGGTCTACTATTAATTCTCAAGTCAATGCTGGATGTTCATGAATTATAGGAAGTTGTCTATTTCATCAAAGTTCTCTAGTTTTTTAGCATATAGTTGCCTATAATAGACTCTTATCTTTGTCATCCTAGCTAAAGGTCCATCAATTTTATTGATTTTGTCAAAGAACTAACTTCTATTTCTTTTTAAAATCTTTCTCTATTGTTTTAATCTTTTCAAATGTTAGTAGAGCTACTCCTGCTCTTTTCTGATTGTTATTTGCATGAAATATCTTTTTCCAACCTTTCACTTTCAACCTATTTTTGTCCTTGGGTCTAAAGTGAGTCTCTTGTAGAAAGGATATAGGGGGGTCCTGTTTTTTCTATGTGTTTTGGTTGGGGAATTAAGAGAATAGTGTAGAAAAGAAGATTATCAGTAAGGGTAAATAAAAGGGTAAAAAAAAGAGATAAAATATATATGACATATAATATCCGCACCTAGTCTTATGGAGCTTCCCTTGTGTGTGATGGATCTTTTTTCTCTTTCTGCTTTCAGAATTCTCCCTTTGTCTTTGGCATTTGACAGTCTGATTATTAAGCATCTTGGCGTAGGGCTCATTGGATCTATTCTGTCTGGGGTATGCTATTATTCTTGGATCTGTGACTTTACATCCTTCATAACAGTTTGGAAATTTTCAGTGATTATGTTCTATATTATTCTTTCTGCCCCTTTTCCCTTCTCTTCTCCTTTTGGGACACCCATAACACATAGGCTTGTGTGCTCCGTGGTGTCATTCAGTTCCCTGATACCCTGGTCATATTTTCCCTATCTATTCTTTTATGTTGGATTTCAGATATCCTGTCCTTTAGTTCATTAATTATTTCTTCTGCCTCTTCAAATCTGCTGTTGTATGTCTCCATTGTGTTTTTCATCTCTTCTATTGTGCCTTTCATTCCCATAAGTTCTGCCATTTTCTTTTTGCAAGCTTTCAATTCTTCTTTATGGTCACCGAGTGTCTTCTTGAGGTCCTTCATCTGTCATCCTCAATTAGTTGTTTCAATGCCTATATCTTATTTGAAGTGTTAGTTTTTTCTTTTGGTTGAGCCATATCTTCATGCTTCTTAGTATGACTCATAATTTTTTTGCTGATAACTAAGCATCTGATTTTTTTATTAATTTATTCTGAAAGTCATTTTGTCTCTTTTGCGTAGGGTTTTCTTGTTGGTTGGCTTTGTTCTCTAAGCATTTTTTGACATTCGGTTCAACTTATTCTAGACATTTAGCATAGCTTCTGTTTAACTGATTAGAATTTTTGACCTCTTGTTTTTCTGATTCTTTCCCTGCCTATATGGAAGTTTTTTGAGATTGCTATTTTTAGTGTGTGCAGTTGTTTCACCCCCAGGAAAATTCTCTCTCTTCAGCTCTTCATCCTCAGGGGATGTTGATCTGCTGTTTGTTCTATTTTGTTTTGGTTTGTTTTTTTGCCTGTATATGTTTTTGTTTGCTTGTTTGTTTGCTTTTGCATGGGCAGGCACCGGAAATTGAACCCGGGTCTCCAGCATGGCAGGCGAGAGCTCGCCTACTGAGCCACCGTGGCCCGCCAGCCTCTATATGTTTTTAGCACTCCTTTCATTACCTCTTGCTACTTTTACATGGAGGTCTGGCTCTGGGAGTGTATATCCCCAGATAGCATCCACTCCATTCAGAGTTTCTTGGGAAAGACAGGCCCAGGACTCACGAAGGGGGTACAATCTCATATACAAGGTTCCTTGTGTATGAGACCCAGCACGGTGCCAGTCTTTGCTGTGAAGCCTCTTAATTCTGGGCTTTACCTGTCATGCCCAGAAGATGGTGCTTCCCAGCCCACTGGTCCCCACAGACATAAAGCGGTACTCTGTCTTTAATTCTCAGCAGTTCCTGTCCCGGACAGGGACATAGTTGAGACAGAGGCTGAGGCTGAAGGTAGGTTTAAACTGTTCCTCTCTAAGCCTCTGTGGTCTGAATTCTTTAAATGACATCACCACCTACCTGTGCTGGGCCTTGCCCCTCGTGTTTTACTTGGTGGGGGAGAGGAGGTTTTCAGTCTCCCGTTCCTTGCCGGCTAGAAATGTTACACGTCTCTCAAGTAGCCCCCTTTTCCCCCCTGCTGTGAGCATATTTGAGACAGGCTGGGATCTGCTTTTTCTAGGTTGAATATTTGAGACAGACTAGACTCCACCTATTGCAAGTTGAAACTGCTGTTGATATCCCCCCAGCCCCTGGGGTCTAAATTCTCTGAATGTGAGCCTCCACTTGTACTGGACCCTTGCCTCTACTTTTCTTGGCCTAGGATATGCCCTTCAGGGAACTATTTCCTCTACCTGATTACTTTCTCTCTCAGTAATTCCTGAATTACAGCCTTGCCTGGGGCAGGGCTGAAAACTGAGAATGCCTGCTCAGTTTTCTTTTCTTTAATGGGCTTCCATAAAAATAAAAAAGAAAAAGAAAAAATTCTTTCTCAGAGTTAATTCCCAGCCACCTGGTTCACCTTTCAAGAGCTGGCGTTAGTACATGACTCTATGTCCCCTTTTCTTGGATGACATCCCTTTTCCAGTTTTCTAAGCTCAGCTAACCCGAGATACTTCCATATTTTTTCATCAGCCCTGCTTCCAACCTACTGAGGGTAGGGTTTCTACAGATCTCCTGATTTCTTTCTTGTTTGCATTATAGATTTATCTGTGCCCAAAGCTGGTATTCAGTGTTCTGAATTTGTTAATCAAATTTGCAATTATAGATTGGTTGAGCTTTCCTTCCCTTGCTCCTAGGACAGAGGGCATCTGTTTCCCACCAGGGAAAAACTCCAAGTCATCCTGCCATACCAGTGTGGGAGGGGCACCAGCCTCCATAACGTGGAAGAAATTACTTACAGTTCCGTGCTGTGATCTTGGCCCTTCCACTCATTCCAGGCTGGTTTATAATGTGCATTTGGTCCCAGAAGTCCTCCAAATGGAAAATTCGTGGTTATTTACTAGCTGCCCTAGAGGACAAAGTAAATCCCACACCTCCTTAAGCCACCATCTTGCCCTACACCACTGATTTTTGCTTGTTGAGCTTGCATCCTGACACTTTACTCAACTTGCTTATTAGTTCAAGTAGCTTTGCTGTTATTTTTTTTCTGGATTTTGTAAATATAAGATTATGTCATCTATAAATAGTGACAATTTTACTTCTTCCTTTCCAATTTGGATGACTTTTAATTCTTTTTCTTGCCCAAATGCTCTAGCTAGAACTTCTACACAATGTTGAATAGCTGTGGTGAGTGATTTTTTTACAAGGGAGCAAAGAGTACTCAATTGGGAAAGAATGGTATTTTCAATAAATGGTACTGGGAAAACTGGTATTCCATTTGCCAAAATAAAGAGGACCTCAATCTCACATAATATACAAAAATCAACTCAAAATGGATCAAGACCTAAATATCAGAACCAGAGCTATCAAACTCCTAGAAGAAAATGTAGGGGATCCTAGTCAGGAGCTTGTTCTATGCAGTGGTGTCTTAGATTTTACACCAAAGCCCACACAATAACCAAAAACATAGATACATGGAATCTCATCAAAATTATAGACTTTTGTTTCTCATAGGACTTTATCTTGAATTTAAAATGACAGCCTACACAATGAGAGAAAATATGTGGAAACTACATATCTAATAAAGGTTTAATATCCAGGATATAGAAAGAAATCCTTTAACTTAACAACAAAATGTCAAACAATTCAATTGAAAAATGGGTTAAAAACTTGAATAGCCACCTTTCTAAAGAATATATACAAGTGGCCAAAAAGCACACAAAAAGATGCTCAACATCAGGCAAACGCAAACCAAAACACAATGATATACCATTTCATACCCATTAGAATATCTGCTATTTAAATAATAAAATAACAAGTGTTGGAGATGTTGTGGAGAAATAGGAACACTCATTCATAGCTGATGGTGATCTAAAATGGTGTCACTGCTGTGAAAGACACTTTGGTGGTTCCTCAGAAAACTAAGTATAGAACTACATATGACCCAGTTGCATATATTCCACTACTTGGTATATATCCAAGCAGGGACTCAAACATATATTTGCACAACAACAATATTCATAGATGCATTATTCAAAATTACCAAAAAATGGAAGCAACCCAAGTGTCCATCAACCAATCAATGGATAAATAAAATGTGGCATATATATATATATATATATATGACATCTATATATGATAGAATATTATTCAGCTGTAAAAAGGAATGAAGTCCTGATACATGCAACAACATGTGTGAACCTTGAAGACGTCATATGGAGTAAAATAAGCCAGACAGAAAAGGATAAATATTGTATGATCTCACTGATTTGAAACTATTAGAATAACTTAGCTCAGAGTCAAAATTTAGAATGTAGGTTACGTGGGAACAGGGTGGGTATAGGGAATGGGAAGTGAAGGCTTAAAATGTACAGGTTCCTATTTGGTATGATGGAAGTATTTTAGTAATGGATGGTGGTGACGGTAGCACAATGTGAATGCGATTAACACTGACACATATGTCTGAATGTGACTAAAAGGGGAAATGCTAGATTGTTTATATGGTGACAGAATGAATTTTCTTTAACTGCCTGAAACTGCAATACACAAACAGTGAACCCTAAGGCAAACCATAGACTGTAGTTAATAGCACAGGTATAAAAATGTGCTTTCGTCAGTTGTAACAAATGTTCCACACCAATGCATGGTATTGCTGGTGGGGCGGTATATGGAAATCTTGTATTTCATAAATGACTGCTCTGTAAACCCACAATTTCCTAAAAAAGACAAAAATTAAAACAAATCCTAAACAAAAATTCTAGAGAGGATGTGGAGAAGTGGGAATGTTCATTGTTCATGGGAATGTAAAATGGTGTGGTTCCTGTGGTAAAGTTTGATGGTTCCTCTGAAAACTCAGTACCGAATTCCCATGTGACCCAGTAATACTACTTCTGGTTATATTTCTGAAAGAATTGAAAGCTGGGACTCATACAAATATTTGCACACCAATGTTCATAGCAGCATTATTCACAATTGTGAAAAGATGGACACAACCCAGTGTCCATTAACAGATGAAGTGTTAAACAAAATGCGGTATATACATACAATGGGATATCAGGTATATAAAAGAATGAAGCCTTGGTACATGTGATAACGTGTGTAAGTCTTGAACACATTATTTTCAAAGAAATAAGTCAAATACAAAACAACAAATATTGGATGATCCCATTTAAATTAAATAATTAGAATATGAAAATTCATAGAGTCAGAAACTAGGATACAGGTTACTGGAGGCCAAGGTGGTACAGGGAAAGGAGAATTGATGCTTCATTTGTACAGAGTTTCTGCTTTGGTAATGGAAATGTTTGATACTGCATTGTGAATGTAATTAACACTACCAAATTGCAGATCTGAACGTGGCTATAATGGGAAATGTAATGTTGTATATGTGTCACCAGAATAAAAAGTTTTAAAAGTCATAGAACCAAAAAAAAAGTCATAGAACCATGTAACACAAAATGTGACCCTTAATGTAAACTATGGAGTTTAGTTAACAGTATAATTATAATAATATTGCTTCTTCAGTTGCAACAACGGTACCACACTAATGTAAAGTGTTAATAATAAGGAAAACTGTATGTGGGGGGGGGGTATATGGGAACTCTGTACTTTCTGCACGGTTTTTCTGTAAACCTACAAATTCCTAATTAAATAAAGAAAGTATTAAACAGCCTACAGAATGGAAGAAAATAATTGCTAGCCAAATATCTGATAAGAGTTTAATATGCAGAATACATAAAGGACTTCTATAGTTCACCAACCAAAGGCAAATAAACCAATTAAAATTTGGGCATTAGACCTTTATAGACACTTCTCCAAAGAATATATTCAAATACCAATAAGCACATGAAAAAATCTTCAACATCACTAGTTATCAGGGAAATGCAAATTAAAACCACAATGAAATTCCACTTTACACCCAATAGGATGACTATTATTTTAAATACAGATAATTGTAAGTGTTGACAAGGATGCAGAGAAATAGAAACCTTATACATTCTTGAATGCATTGTAGCGTTGCAGCCACTGTGAAAGCAGTTAAGTTGTTCCTCAGAAAGTTGTAGAATTACTGTATGATTTGCAATGCCAGTTCTTGGTATATACCTAAAGGAATAGAAAGCTTGTACTCAGACAGATATTTGTAAAAAATGTTTATAGAGCACTATTCGCAATAGCCAAAATATGGAAGCCACCATATTTTCATCAACAGATGAAAAGATAATGTGGTGTATATACATGCAATTGATAATTAGCAATAAAAAAGGATGACGTTTTTATGCATGCTACAGCATGGATAAAACTTGAAGATATTATTCTGAATGAAATAATCCAGACAGAAAGAGACAAATATTGCATGACTTCACTTAAATGGAATGCCTGGAACAAGCAAATTTCATAAAGACAGATAGTAGAACATAGTTTATCAGGGTCTGGGGCAGAGAAGCAGTTATTGCTTAATGGGTGCATAATTTCTGTTTGTGGTGATTAAAAAGTTGGAGTAATGGATATTGTTGATATTAGTACAATACTGTGAATGTAATCAATGCAACTAAATTGGTTAAAATGGGAAAATTTGAGTTATATATATATATATGCTACTACAATTAAAATTTTTTTTAAATCTTGGATACAGCCATAAAATTGAATATTCTTCATTAATAAAAGTAGAAAAACTACTGATACATGCAACAAACTTGTATGAATCTCAAACACATTATGCTGAAGGAAAGCCAGTATATTAAGTGTTACATGATGTGTGATTCTATTTATATGACATTTTCAAAAATACGCAGACGTAGTTATGTTGAATACAGAGTGATGACTGTCTGAATTTGGGCTGGGGGAAGGTATGTCTATAAAGAAGTGGTTCTCAAGGGAGAGCGATTTTGCACCTACCACCCATCCAAAGAAAAATTCACAATAACTGAAGGTAATTTTGGTTGTCACAATTGGAAGGGGAATATTACTGGCATCTAGTGGGTAGAGGCTAAGGATGCTGCCAAGCATCCTATGATGGACAGGACAGCCTCCCAGAAAAAAGAATTATAGCTGTCATAATGTGACTGTGTGATTGTGAAAACCTTGTGTCTGATGCTCCTTTTTTATCTACCTTGTCAACAGATAAGTAGAACATATGGAATAAAAATAAATAATGGGGGGACAAATGTTAAAATAAATTTAGTTTGAAATGCTAGTGATCAATGAAAGGGAAGGGTAAGGGGTATGGTATGTATAACTTTTTTTTCTGTTTTCGTTTTATTTTTCTGTTGTCTTTTTATTTCTTTTTCTGAATTGATGCAAATGTTCTAAGAAATGATGAATATATAACTATGTGATGATATTGAGAATTACTGAATATATATGTAGAATGGAATTATATGTTAATGTTTTTGTTTGTTCTTAATTTTTTTAATTAATAAATAAATTTTTAAAAATTATCAACCCAATATGTCAATAGTGCCAAGGTTAAGAAATCTTACTATAAAGAGTGTGAAAATTTACAAACTGAAATGAAAAACTCACGCCACCGGTTTGTAACCCAAAACGAAAGAGGTACAAGCTTACCAAGGCTGGTCTAAATATATAAATTAATGATCAAAGGGGCAAGAATTCTGTGAAAATATTCGCAAGATTCTACAGCACGGGTTCAGCATTTGTGTACAAAGTAGGTTTAAGAAACACTGAACGCGGGCATACAAATACTTATCCAATAGCTTCAAATCAGTAATGTTTCTGAAAATCTTTTTTCTTTTTAACATAGAGGATCCTTTGAGGAATGACTATTTCCCTTTTTAGAGAAATGTCTACACGGACTTCTTCTCTTTCTTCTTTCACTTACATTTATTTTATCATCGTCAATAGGTTTAATTAAATACTTTTGATTACAAATTGCATGTGTGGTATAAGCCCATTGTTGTGAACGTAATTTCTGTCGAGTTTTGTTTCTTTTCAGCTATCCACATAAGAATTTATCCTTTTGTTTTACAAGTGAATACCAAGATGTGAGGGTGGATTTTTAAATTAAACTTTTAAATTTGAGGTAATCGTAGATTCCCGTACACTATGTAAGCTTTAGAGATTGACTTTTACTCACCATAAAGCCTTTAATATTTACCCATATGTTGCTTATTAAGAATTAGCTCTTTTCATTGCTGCGCTGTGTGCAATAATATGGTTGGACCACAGTATTTTTATCCACCTACCTGTTGAACGTCTTCTGGATCATGTCTGGTTTTTAGCTAATATAAATAAAGGTTGTTCAGGTTTTTGTATGAACAAAGTTTCCAATTCCCTGGGATAAATTCTGATGAGCACAATTGCTGTATCATATGGTAGTACCAGTTCAGATATTTTTATTGTTATAAATCACATAACATACTTTTTAACCTCTTTAAAGCATTCAAATCAGTGGTTTCTGAAATAGTCAGAGTTGTCTAACCATCACCACTATCTATTTCAGAACATTTTCTTCACCCAAACAAGGAACCTCTTGCCCTTTAGCAGTTATTTTCTATTCCCCACCTCTCTCAGACCCTGGCAATCACTAATCTAGTTTACGTCCTATGTATTTCCCTATTCTGTGCATTTCATATAAGTGGGATCATATAATATGTGCTGTTTTGTGACTGAGCTATTTCATACGGAATAATGCTTTCAAAGTTCATCCATGTTGTAACATGTATCAGTACTCCATTCCTTTTTATGGCTGAATAATATTCCATTGTATGGATGAATCATATTTTGCTAATCTATTCACCAGTTGACGAACATTTAGGTTGTTTCCACTTATTGGCTATTATGAATAATATTGCTATTAATATTTGGATACATGTTTTGTGTGGATAAATATGACAAAGAGTAGAACTTCTAGGTTATACAGTTATATATTTAATTTTTGAGGAACTGCCTGTTTTCCAAAGCAGCTGCATCATTTTACATTTCTACCTGAAATGTATGAGGAGTCTACTTTCTCTACCTCTTTTTACCAACACTTGTTATTGTCCATATTTCTTATTATAGCTTTACTAGTGAGTGTGAAATGATATCTCATTGTGGTTTTGTTTTGTTTTGTTTTTCCCTAATGACTGATGATTTTAAGCTTATTTTCATAAGATTTTTGGCAATACATTCATTTTCTATGGAAAAATGTGTGTTAAAAACCTTTGCCCATTTTGTAATTGAGTTATGTTTTTGTTCTTCATTTATCTGGACACTAGTCCCTTATTGGATAGATGTTTGCAAATATTTTCTCAAATTCTATAGACTGGATTTCACTTGCTCATTGGTGTCCTTTTGATGCTCAAAAGCCTTTCACTTTCACTAAAATTTATCTTTTTTCTTTTACTTGTAATTTTGGTGTCATATCTTAGAAACCATAGTGTAACTAAAGTTCATGATGAATTACCCTTATGCTTTCTTTCAAGAGTTTTATGTTTTTTTCCCCTTACATTTAAGCATTTGATCTATTGTGAACAAATTGTTATGTATGGCATAAAGAAAAGGTACAATTTTCATTCTTTTGCTTGTGACTATCCAGTTGTCACAGGATCTTTTGTTAAAAAGCGTTTCTCCGTCAGTTCTCTTCCCACTCTTGTCAAAAATCAATTGAACATGAATATGAAGTTTTAATTCTGGGCTCTCAATTCTATTTCACTGTTCTATATGTCTATCCTTATACCAGTTCTAAGTATTGATTACTATAGCTTTACAGTAGGTTTTAAAATCAGTCTCTCTTCATAAAGTACGATGTTAGCTGTGGGATTTTGTAGATGCTTTCTATCAGGTTAAGAAAGTTCTCTTCTGTTTCTAGTTTGTTTTGTGTTTTTATTTTTTTTTATCATGAAAGAGTGTTGGGTTTTGTGAAACCCTTTCTTCTGCATCTGTTGAAGTGAGGATGTGGTTCTTTCCTTTATGCTATTAACATGGTGTGTTACATGATTGATTTTAATATGTTGAACCAACATTGAATCTTGGAATAAATCCCATTTGGTCATAGTGTATAATTTTTTTTGTACATGTTCCTGTGTTCAATTTGCTAGGATTTTATTAAAATTTTTTTAGGCTTTTAAAAAGCGAATTTAATAAGTTACAAATTCACAGTTCTAAGCCTATGAAAATGTCCAAACTAAGGCATCCAGGGAAAGATACCTTAATTCAAGAAAGGCCGATGCACCTGGAACCCCTCTGTCAGCTGGAAAGCCATGTGACTGGCATCTGCTGGTCCCTTGCACCTGGATTCCATTGCTTTCAGCCTCTGTTCCTGTGGGGGTTCCTCGCTTTGCTTCTCAAGGCTGGCTTTCATCTCTTGGCTTCCTTGGCTCTCTTTAGGTTCTGGCTTAACATTTCATGGTAACATTTCCTGGGTTCCTAGCACCTCCAAACATCTGTGTCTCTGTTCTCCAAGTGTCAGCATCTGTGTCAACTCTGCTCTGAAGTTTCTGTTGGCTCTGTCATTTCTGTCAGCCCTGTTGTTTCTGAGGTTTCTCCAAAATGTTTCCCCTTTTAAAGACCCTAGTAAATTAATCAAAACCCACCTGGAATGGGTGGGGTCACATCCGCATCTAATCAAAAAGTCACACCCACAATTGGGCGTTCACATCTTCATGGGGATAACCTAATCAAAACTTTCCAGCCTACAGTATCGAATCAGGATTAAAAGAAATGGCTGCTTCCACAAGATTGGATCAGGATTAAAAATGGCTTTTCTGGGTCACATTATACTTTCAAACCAGCACACACAGATCCAGGTTATACATATATAGCACAGCCTCTCAAAACCTAGAAATAACAATTACAGCTCCAGACTAAATGTGACTTGTATAAGACCCATACAGACTTTAAAATTTTTTAAAACAAAGTTGTTGAGGTATAATTTATATGCCATGGAATTCACTCATTTTATGTGACTTCTTAGTAAATTTACCAACTTGTGCAACCATTACCACAATCCAGTATTAGAACTTTTTCATTCCACTTAAAATGTCCCTTGCGTCTGTTTATAGTTACTCCTTGTTCTCAACCCCAGGCAAATATTAAGCTACTTCCTGTCTTTATAGATTTGCCTTTCTGCCCTCACAAATTTTCCTGTAAAAGGGGTGATTTAGCTTTGAAAAGACCCTTCTTGGGCTGCCATTTCTTCTCTACTGATAATGACAAGCATGATATTTTCTTCACTTCCATCTTCTTCTTTCCCTTTCCTCACAGCTCCATCTATCCTTCTGGAAAGGAATCCTAAGACTTCTCATCTAAAATGAAGATATTGATGGTACCCACCTCTGGGGATTGTTAGGAGTGTTATGTGAATTAGTGAACATTAAATGCTTTGAGCAGGATTTTGCACATAGTAGATGTTCAATAAAGGGCAGACCTTAACATGTATTCACTGTTTACATGTACCATGTTGAGAGAGTTGTAGAGTGGGTATAAGAGCCCTCATTTTACAGAGGATGGAACTTGTGCCCAGAAGTCTGAGGGCCTGTAAATCTTGGAGCAGGATGGAAACCCAGTTCTTGACTTGAAATCACCTCAGGTGGCCTCTTATTGCCACACATAGTTTAGAAATGAAAGTTCTCACTGCTTGGGACACTCAGAAATTCCATAGTATTGAATTTTTTTGCATTCACATTCTGAAGGGATACTCTGTAGTTGATCTTTTCAATGAACCAACTCTTCATTTCATTGACGTATTTTGTTGCTTTTCTCTTCTCTATTTCATTCACTTCGACTCTAATTTGAATTGCTTCCTTCCTTTCTTCCTTTGCTTGCATTGGGTTTAGACTATTCTTCATTTTATAATATCTTAAGGTGGAAGAAATTTTGGTTACTGATTTGCAAACTTTCTTCTTAAAAAAGAACATGTGTTTACAGCTATAAATTTTCATTTAAGCACTGTTCTCATTGCATCCAAAAGATTTTGGTATGTTGTGAATTAAGTCTCATTTATTTCAAATATTTGCTACTTTCCCTTGTGATTTTCTGTTTGATCCATTCACTATACAAGAGTTTATTTTTAATTTGCAGATATTTATGATTTCCCCAAATTTCTTTCTGTTATTCATTTCTAACTTCATTCCACTGTGGTCAGAAAACATGTTTTGTATGATTCCAATATTTTTAAATTTACCAAGGCTTGATTAATGGCTTAGCATATTATTTATATTGGAGAATATTTCATGTATGCTTGATAAGAGTGTGTTTCTACTGTTGTGTGGGGTGTTTTACAGATGGCTATGAAGTATAATTAGTTTATAATATTGTTCAATTCTTCTATTTCCTTCTTGATTTTCTGCCTAATTATCTATCCATTATTGATAGTGGTGTTTTGAAGTCTACAACTATTATTGATGAATTGTCTAAGTCTCTCTTCAAGTCTGTCAGTTATTGTTTCATGTATTTTGGGTTCTGTTTTTAAGTGTATATATGTTTATAGTTGTTATATTTTCCTGACTGACCCTTTTATCACTATAAATATCCCTTTTTGTGTCTTGTCACAATTTTTATCTTAAAGGCTATTATGTCTTATATTTGCATGTTCACTCCAGCTCTCACTTGGTTACAATTAGCATGACATACTTTTTTCATCCTTTTATTTTCAATCTATTTTTATCTTTGAATACAAAGTATTGTGCAGATAGCGTTTAGTTGGATCTTGTTTAGTTGAATTTCATGCACTCTGACAATCTCTGTCTTTAGAATGGATTGCTTAAGCCATTCATAATTGATACTATTATGGATATAGATGGATTTATATCTGCCATTTTTACTTTTTGTTTACTATATGTCTCCTGTCTTTCCCCTCTTTTTCTCTTTTACTGCTTTCTTTTTCATTAAGTTAATGTTTTCTAGTGTAACATTTTAATTCATTGCATTTTTTGCTAAATAAATTTTTTAAGTTATTTTTTTACTTCAAAAAGTTATTTTCTTAATAATTGCTCTAGGGATTATTATAAATATCTTAATTTATTGAAATGTACTTCAGATTGATGCTAATAATTCCAGTAAAATATAAAAACATGACTCCTATAGCTATTCAATCTTATGCCATTTGTTCTATTTTTATTATATATTTTACACCTATATATGTTTCAAACTCAATGATACATTGCTATAATTTATTTCTTTTTAATTTTATAACTATATGTCTTTTAGAGGATCAAAGAGAGGAAACAAGAGCACGTATATATTTATAGGTTTGTCTCAGTTTTCCAGCCACTCTGACAAATACTGCACAAGGGTTGGCTTAAACAATGGAATTTATTGACTCATGGTTTTGAGGTTAGGAGATGTCCAAAATTAACGAATCAGCAAGGCAATACTTTTTCCCTAAGGTCTGTAACATTCTGGTGCTGGCTGCTGGCAATACTTCAGTGCTTGCCTCGGGCCACATGGCATTGTCCTCTCCTTGCTCTTCCAGGTTCAGTCGACTTCTGGCTTCCAGCGCCTTCCCATAGCTTTCTCTCCTTGTAAGGCCTCCAATAATAGGATTAAGATCCATTATGATTCAGTTGGTCACATTTCTTCATTTATTTCTGTGGATTCAAGTACCAGCAAGTGGTACCCTACTGCAATACAACTTTGCTCCTACCCATCTCCTTTGGGCTGCTCTTGTCAAATATATTGCAATTATGTATGTTATGGGACCAACAATACAATGATGTATATCATCTTTAGGGAAATCTCTGTTCATTTCTTGTGCTATTTAATAGTTGGATTGTTTGTTTCTATTGTTGAATTTTGAGCATCTTTATATATTCCAGATAGTTGTCCTTTGTCAGATATATGATTTGCAAATATTTTCTCCAACTCTGTAGCCTGGCTTTTCATACTTAAAGCAGAGTCTTTCATGGAACACAAGTTTTTCATTTTGACGAGGTCCAATTTATCAGTTGTTTCTTTCATGGGGCATGCATTTTGTATTAACTCTAAGAAGTTTTCACTTAGCCCTAGGACACAAGAATTTCATCCTATTGTTTTCTGAAAGTATTCTAATTTTATATTTTACAGTTAAATTTATGGTCCATTTTTAGCTAATTTTTGTATAAATTGTGACATTTAGGTCTGTATTCATTGTTTTGCTTATAGATGTCAAATGGCTCCAGCACTATTTGTTGAAAAGTGTAAACTTCATCACTGAACTGATTTTGCATGTAAGTCAAGTCAGTTTGTCACATTTCTATGGATCTATTACTGGTTAATATGTTCTTTTCCATTGAATTATGTATCTATAAATCTGCTAATACCATACTAACTTGATTACTCCATAGTAAAAGTAAGCATAAAATCAGGTAGAGTAAATCCTCCTATTTTATTCATTTTCAAAAACTTTTAATTATTTTGTCATTTGTGTGCCTTTTCTTGGGGCACAGGCCTTTTCCAGTATTCTGAGTTCAGCCAACTCTAAAAGCCTCTGTTTTACTTTTATCATCCCCGTCTCCTCTCTGCTGGGAAAGATCTCAGCTACCTTTCATGATCACTCTGGGTTTATTTGTGCTTGTAGCTTGTATCCAGCAGTCTAAATTTGCCAATTAAATCCACAATGGCCATTTGAACTCTCCTTCCCTTGATCCTAGTAGATCCTGCTTCTTTTTCCCGTGGGGAAACAGACTACCATGCCACTAGGGGTAGGGCACCAAGCTTCACAGTTAGGGAGACTTTATTTGCAGTTCTGCTTCCACCCTTTCCATACTGGGGTGTTTGGTTTTGAAAGTCTTTATAAACAATTGTTCCAGGCAGTTCTTGCTATTTACTAACTGCCTTACAAGACAAACGAAATTCCACACCACCATTTTTTAACGTTTTTTTTTTAAATATGAAATATAACCTAAAAAAAAATAGCAATAAATTTCCAAATACAAATTCTATAACAGGTAGTTATAGAACAGATTTTAAAGTTTGGTGTGGGTTACAGTTCATGATTTTTGTTTTTTCTTCCAGCTGCTCCAAAACACTGGAGACCAACAGAAATATCAATATAATAATTCAGCAGTCATACTCATTTGTTAAGTCCTATCTTCTCTGTTATACTCCTCTTTCTCTTTAAATAACATATATACATAAAAGCAACAAATTTCAAAGTACATTGCAACAATTATTTGTAAAACAAATTTCAGAGTTTGGTATGGGTTACAATTCCACAATTTTAAGTCTTTATTTCTAGCTACTCTAAGGTACTGGAGGCTAAAAGAAATATCAGAATAATGATTCAGCACTCATGCTCATTTATTAAACCTGACCTTCTCTGTGTAACTCCACCATCACCTTTTATCTTTCTCCCACTCTTTAGGGATATTTGGTCTATGGCCATTCTAACTTTTACATGTTGGAAGGGGCTGTCAATGATATGGGATTGATGGATGGGACTAGTGGATGTTCTGGAAGGGCTGGCCTCTCTGAATTTCAGGACTCATCTGGTCCAGGGACCCATCTGGAGGTTGTAGGTTTTGGAAAGTTACACTAGTGCATGGAACCTTTGTAGAATCTTATATAATGTCCAAGGTGTTCTTTAAGATTGGCAGGAATGGTTTTGGTTGGGGGTTGGCAAGTTATGATAGGTAATAATGTCTAACTGAAGCTTGTATAAGAGGGTCCTCCAATGTAGCATCTTGAGTGTATTTGAAATCTCAGCCACTGATATTTCATTAATTACACTTCTTTCCCCCCTTTTGGTCAGGATGGCATTGCTGATTCCACAGTGACAGGGCCAGGCTCCTCCCTAGGGGTCATCTCCCATGCTGCCAGGGAGACTTTCATCCCTGGAAGTCATGTCCCATGTAGGAGGGAGGGCAATTGTTTCACTTGCAGAGTTGGTATTTAGAGAGAGAAGGGCCACATCTGAAAAACAAAAGAGGTCATCTAGAGGTGACTCTTACACATACCTATAGGTAGGCTAAGCTTCTCTGCTACATGCATAAGCTTCACAAGAACAAGCCTCAAGATCAAGGGCTTGGCCTGTTGATTTGCATATCCTTAATGTTTCCCTGGTGGTAAAGTTTAATAGTTCCATATTTTTTCTCCCATCCCTTAAGGGACTTAACCAATACTTTTTGAATATCTGCTTAATATACTATGGGATGTATCCAGGCATTACATTAAGCTATACAGGATTAAAGGCCCTCATTCTTATTCTGGGCTCCCTGTGTTTGGATTGTTTAAATGATCTACCCAGACAGGTTGAGTTAGATTATGTGCTACAGAAAACCTGGGTTCTGGACATAATAAAACTTTCTTCCTTTGGCTTAAAGAGTAGGTGAAGTTCTAAAATATAGGCAATGTCTTCCTTACCCCTGTAATCTGAATTACCTTAGTCCTGACCCAATTGGCTTCATTCTTATGTCTCAATACCAGGTTATACATATATAAAAAACAGCCCCTCAAAATCTAGAAGTAGTAATTACCACTCCGGGCTAAATATGACTGCTACAAGAGCTTACAATCTAGGCCCCAATTTTCTTGTAAGTATTTTCTAAATGAGAGCATACAATATTTACTCTTTTGTTTCTGGCTTATTTTGCCTCATAAAATGTCCCATGGGTTCATTCACAGCTTTACATGCCTCACAACTTCGTTCCTTTTTGTAGCAGCACAATATTCTATAATATGTATACAACAGAGTTTACCATTCTACTTCTCAATCAGTGTATCCTTCAGCCACCTCCGTCCATTGGGCATCATATATAATGTCAAAAGTCAACAGTCCATCAACACTCTCAATTTGGGGCAATTTCATTGTTCCCAAGAGAAAAGTACCCAATAAACACACCCTCTCCAAATAGACAATCCAAACCTCCTTCTGTCTCTTCTCCCTCCCTCCAGTATGTACCCCTGGTACGGTGTTGGTACTGCTGATGTTTTCCTGTTAAACATAACCCAGAACATGAAATATCATTTTCCCTCTATACCCTGAAATCATACATTCTTTATACAAGATTCATACCTTTGCAGTAGTTCATGCAATAACCTATTTCTATTTGTAGTGTTAATTGGTGGGACACATGAGGCTATACAACCCCTATCAATCTTGTTCACCTTCAATATGGCAATATTACTTATAGACCCACTAGTGAACTGCCTTCACTTCTACCTATTCCTTTACAATTACGTACAACCTTATTAGCAAACTGTTCACCCATCTCAAGCCTCTGTGTATCTCTACATCTCCTATATTCTGCATTATAAGCCTCTGATTTTACCTTTACCATGGTCATAAAAGTGGAATCATACAGTATCTATCCTTTTGTGTCTGGTTTATTTCATTCAGCACTATGCCCTCAAGGCTCATCCATCTTGTCATGTGCTTCAGGATGTCATTTTATCTTACTGCTGCATAATACTCCATCTTATGTATATACCACATTTTGTTAATCTGCTCATCTGTTGATGGACATTTGGATTGTTTACATCTTTTGGCAATTGTGAATAATGCTGCTATGAGCATCGGTGTGCAAATATCTGTTTGTGTCACTGTTTTCAGCTCTTCTGGGTATATACTGAGTAGTGCTATTGCTGGGTCATGGAGAAACTCGATACTTAGTTTACTGAGGAACCACCCAACTGTCTTCCATAGTCGCTGTACCATTATGCATTCCCACCAGCAGTGCAGAAATGTTCCAATTTCTCTACATCCTCTCAACATCTGTACTGTCCTGTTTGTTTAATAGCAGCCATTCATACAGGTGTGAGGTGGTATCTCATTGTAGTCTTGATCTGCATTTCCCTTATAGTTAATGAAAATGAACATCTCTTCATATGCTTTTTAGCCATCCATATCTGCTCTTCAGAAAAAATGTCTATTCATATCTTTAGCCCACTTTGTAATTGGGTTGCTTGTTCTTTTGTTGTTGAGTTGTATGATTTCCTTATGTACACAGCATATCAAATCTTTATCCGATGTATGAGTTCCAAATATTTTCTCCTGTTGAGTTGGCTGCCTCTTCACTTTTTTGACAAAGCCTTTTGAGGGAAGAAGCATTTGATTTTGAGGAGTTCCCATTTATCGATTTTGTCTTTTGTTGCTTGTGCTTTGGGTCTAAAGTTTAGGAAGCTACCTCCTATTAGGGTCTTGAAGATTTTTCCCTACATTTTCTTCTAGAAGCTTTATGGTACTACTTCTTATATTTAGGTAATTTGATCCACTTTGAGTTCATTTATGTGTAGGGTGTAAGGTAAGGGCCCTCTTAGATTCTTGTGACTCTTGATATCCAGTTCTCCCATACCCATTTAATGAAAAGACCATTTTGTCCCAGATCAGTGAATTTGGGGGCCTTATCAAATATCAGTTGACCTATTGGTGGTCTATTTCTGCACTCTCGATTCGATTCCAATGGTCAATACTTCTATCTTTATGTCAGTGCCATGCTGTTTTGACCACTATGGCTTTATAATAAGTTTTAAAATCAGAAAGTATGAATCTTCCCACTTCGTTCTTTTTTTTAGGATGCTTTTAGCTATTCAGGATCTCTTTCCCTTCCAGTTGAATTTGGTAGCTAGCTTTTCCAAGTCTTCACAGTGTGTTGTTGGAATTTTGATTGGTACTGTATTGAATCTTTAGATGAACTTGGGTAGAATAGACATCTTAACTATATTTAACCTTCCTATTCATGAACAGGGAATGTCTTTCCATCTATTTAGATCTTCTTTTATTTATTTTAGCAATGTTACATATTTTGCAGTGTACAAGTCCTTTACGTCCTTAGTTAAGTTCATTTCTAAAAAGTGGTGTACTGAAGTCTCCTATTATTATTGCTGAAACATCTATCACCCCCTTCAGTTTTGCCAATGTCTGCCTCATGTACTTTGGAGCTCCTTGATTGGAGTGTAGACATTTATGATTGTTATTTCCTCTTGTTTAATTGTCCCTTTTACTAATATATATTGTCCTTCTTTGTCTCTTATGATGTCTTTACATTTAAAATCTATTTTGTCCGATATTAGTATAGCTACTACTGCTTTCTTTTGTTTACAGCTTGCACAGAACATCTTTTTCCATCCTTACACTTTCAATTTATTTGTATCCTTGTGTCTAAGATGAGTCTCTTGTAAGCAGCATATAGATGGGTTATGTTTCTTAATCCATTCTGCCAATCTGTATCTTTTAATTGGTAAGTTTAGTCCGTTAACATTCAAAGTTATTACTGTAAAAGCATTTCTTGAATCTACCATCTTATCCTTTGGGTTTTATTTGTCAGATCTATATTTTCTTTTTCCTCTTGCTCTTTTTATCTTTTAGGTTACCCTTATTGGTACTCTTCAATTCTGTGCCCTCCTCCAGACCTCCCTCTCCTGTCTTTTTTTTTATTCAGCCAGCAGAATTCCCTTTAGTATTTCTTGTAGCACTGGTCGCTTGTTGATATATTCTCTCAGGATTTGTTTGTCTGGGAAATTTTGATCTCTCCCTCAGTTTTGAAGGACAGTTTGACTGTATCAGAATTCTTGGCTGGAAGTCTTTCTCTTTCAGGATCTTGAATATATCATACCACTGCCTTCTCACCTCCATAGTGCCAGTTGAGTAGTCCAAACTCAGTCTTATGTGGTTTCCCTTGTATGTAGTAGATTGTTTCTCTCTTGCCACTTTCAGGATTTTCTGCTTCTCTTCCACATTTGACATAGTGATAAGTATGTGTCTTGGAGTAGGCCTATTTGGATTTATTCTATTTGGAGTTCATTAGGTGTCTTTGATTTGCATATTTATGTCTTTTATAAAGTTTCAGAAGTTTTATCCCATTATATCCTCCACTAATCTTCCTAGTCCTTTACTCTTCTCTTTTTCTTCTGGGATGTCAATGATTTTTATATTTGTGTGCTTTGCTTTGTCCATCATTTCCTTAAGAGCCACTTCAAATTTTTCCATTTTTCTTTTTGTCATTTGCTCTTTTGTGTGTTAAAATCAGTTGTTCTGCCCTCTAGTTTGCATCTTTAATCTCTATGATATCTGCTTTTTTAATTTATTCTTTCAAATTCCTCTTTCTGCTCTTCTATTGTCTTCTTGATCTCCTTTATGTTATTAGCCATCCCAAGATTTTATTTAGTAAAGTTATTTGAACATCTTTGTTCAGGGAGGATGTGGATGTGCAGGTGTGTGGGTCTGGGGGGGCAGGGCAGGGCCCTGGTGTGTGCATGTGCAGATCTCAGGGGCAGCGGGATGGGATTGTGTCTGCATTGGCTTTGGGCAGGTGTGACCCGGATGCACAGGTCAGTGCTTGCCAAGAGATGAGGGGGCGTGGCATGAGTGGGCATGTGCGCATGCACAAGTCTGGGGGGTCAAATGCTGATGTTCATGTGTGCATAACTCAGGGGATGATCAGGCAGGGTTGAGCACCTGTGCAGGCTGGATATTGGTAAAAATAAATGGTTTTGGTTGGGGGTTGGCAAGTTATGATAGGTAGCAATGAACTCTCTCAGCCACTGATACCTTATTTGTTACATTCTTTCCCCCCTTTTGGTCAGGACACCAATACTTTTTTACCCAGGCAGTGCTCATGAGGGTTACGTGTTCAAGGATCATAGCTTGGCTTCCTTCCTTGTCCCTGTCTCCCTGTCCATGCACTCCTGAGGACTCTGGCTTCAGTCTGGAAATGGACATGCTAGGCTGTTTGCACTAGCAACAGTTCTACGGTTCTTTGCACCTCAATTCTTCAGCTTTTTCAACCAGGGCCTCCTTATGTGATGTAGAATACACTCCCAGGTCATTTGCACCCTGGAATCACTCTCCTGGTCTTTTTTTCTGTCCCTTCTCTAGCTATTCTTTGGAGCAGGGGTGAACTCGACTTATCCTATTCTGCCATCATCCCAGATGTCCTTTAGTGTCTTTCTAGTGTATTTTTAATCTCTACTATTTTGCCTTTGAGCCCTATAATTTCTATATTTCTTTTCATACTTACAAATTCTTCTTTATGGTTACTCGTTTTCTTCTTAATATCCTTTATTTGTTTGAAATTCTTTGATTAGTTTTTCCAACTTCTGAGTCTCCTGTGAAATTTCCATTTGTTTCCTTTACTGAGCCATATATTCTGTTTCTTAGTATGGCTTGTAATTATTTGCTGATGTCTAGGCATCTGATTATCCTAATGAGTTTACTCTAAAGGTCCATTTCTCTGTCTTGCCTAGAGTTTGACTGTCAATTGTCTTTGTGCTAAGGCTCTTCTTTGATGCTTGGTCAAGCTTATTCTAGATCTTTAGGATAGCCCATGTTTAACTGTTCAGAGTTTCTCAGCTCTTCTTCATCAGATTCTTGCCCTGGATATTTGGTCCAATTTTTATGATGGCAATTTTTGTGCAAGTATTACTCCCCCAGGAGAGAGATTCCTAGATTCCTTTCTTTCTTTCTTTCTTTTTTTTTTGCTCCTTCTCTGGGAGTCTTGATCTGCTCTGTCTTTTGTGTGCTGACTTTTCTCCTTATCTCCTATATTTTGTTAAGTTCTCACCCTCACTCACTGCACTTTTTTCCTTATAGTTTTAAGTTCCAGCACTGTCCTTTCTTACAGCAGTTCAATTTAACCCCCACTACTTTCTCTATGAGGCCTTTCTGCCCTGTTTCTTCCCCATTAGTATATCACACCCTGAAGTCACATGGGGTCAATCCAGAAATATGAGTCACTTCAGAAAAAGTGGTTTTGTCATAGGTATTCCAGACAACTGAAACTAGATTGAGTGAAGGCACAACAATTCTTGCCAGCCTTTCTATCATGGTCTCTCTCCTTTTTTGCTGCTTTCAGGCCCTTTTGTGTGCAGTACTCTTCCGCAACTTGTGTTCAGCCTTGGGTCTTTCTGGATTTACTTCCCTGGGCTTGGATATGTGTGGAATTCTAACTCGCTGCTGTCAGTCCCTCTACAGTCTCTGTCTGCAGTGGGAGGGATCCAGGCCATGCTCCCCCTGTGTGATTCCCAAGCTGCATGGAATCGTGGGGTGGGGGGGAACTGGAACTGACTGGTGCTCCAAGATAGAATTCTCCTACCTGAGAATTTGCTGTTTATTTGATTCAGCATTTGTGGAGTTGTTCTCTAGTCTCTGCCATCCTCCAGAGTTCTAAGCATGTGAGACTTGTCACTTTATTTGCTAAATCTCTGTGGAGGTTTTTCAGGGTTGTCTTTCATCATAAGATTGATGATGCCATCCTGACATATGTTTTAAAATGGATTTTTCTAAAGAATATACATGTTATAACAAATACTGTTAAGTGCTATGGAGGACGTCTTCACAGTGCAAATAGAAAGTAAAAGAGATGACCATATCAGGGATGAAATGGTACATGGCCTAAAAAGGCCTTTGTGAAGAAATGATATTTAAACTGAGGCCTCAAAAAAAATGAAGTAGTCAGTTGAGAGGGAGAGGAAGGAGGGTGTCCAGCTGAACATTATCAAGAGCAACTGTATAAATGCCCTAAGGATTAACGAGCATTGCTCCAACCAGGTCTTAAGAGAAGGCCAAAGTTGTTCAAGCAAGGGAGGGTGGGATGACTTTAGGGTTAGAGAGTTGAGAAAATCCTATTTCCCATTTAATACCAGTATTCTTATCATTTGTTATTGCAAAATCATTCTCCTGCTGTCATGTATTTCTTCCTTGTATATGCATTTTCTGCTCCCGCTTTGTGCCACTCATCTAAATAAGTAATTTTAGTGTGTTTGACATGTATCATTTTCTTTGTGTAATTTTAAAATATGTACTCTTGAATCTGTGTTCTTGATTTACATGAAATTACCTATATTTCTCTATATATTATTATACTACCATATAATGTATATATCCCATTCTGCTTGTTTTACAGATTTTTGAGATATAATTGACATACAGTAAACTGTACATATTTAAATTATACAATCTGATGAATTTTGACATACATATACACCAATGAAATGGTCAGATAATGAACATATCTATCACAATCCAAAATATCTTTGGTTCCCCTCTGAAATTCATCCTGTCAGCTCCATATTCTTACAACTAGGCAACAATTGACCTACTTTCTATCACTACAGATTTGTTTTAATTTAATATAATTTACATAAATGTAATCATACTCTTGGTACTCATTGTCTGGTTTCCTTCAGGCAGCATATTTTCAGATTCATTTCTGTTACTGTATGTATCAGTAATTAATTCCTTTTTCGTACCAAATAGTATTCCATTGTATGGATATACCACACCTTGATTATACATATCCCTGTTGCTGGACAATTGATTTGTATTCAGGTTATTGCAAGTGTTGCAGATTGAATTATGCACACAAATTTAAATCCATATGTGCTGCTTTGAAACTGTTTTGTTCCCCAGAAAAGCCATGTTCTTTTAATCCTAATCTAATATTGTAGGATGGAAACTCTTGATTAGATTGTTTCCATGAGATATGGCCCACCCAACTGTGGGTGTGACCTTTTGATTAGATGGAGATGTGACCCCGCCCATTCAAGGTGGGTCTTAGTTTACTGGAATCCTTAAAAGAGCCGTCACAGAGAGCAGAGAATGCAGATGTTTGGAAACAGACAGAAGAAGCTCAGAGAGGAGGTCACTGGAACCAGGAGCTGAAAGCAACAAAACCCAGGAGCCTTAAAGGGCCAGCAGTCCTTGCCATGTGGCTTCCCATGTGAAAGAAAAATTCTGGATGCTGCCTTTCTTCTGAGAAAGTATTCTCTTGTCGGTGCCTTAATTTGGACATTTTTCACAGCCTTAGAATTGTAATTTGTAACTTAATAAATCTATTTTATAAAAGCTAATCCATTTCTGGTATAGTGCATTCTGGCAGCATTAGAACACTGAAACACCATATATCTGAGGGCGTGAACCTACTATAAATAGCACCTCTTGAAGACATTATTTTTAGTTAAGGTGTGGTCCAATTGAATGAGGTTGAGTCATAATCTAGATTACTGGAGTCCTTTATAAGCAGAAGAAATTCATACATAATGAAACAAAGCCACAGGAAGGAACCTGAAAATGAAGTCAGTGGGAACCCTTAAGAAAGGAGAGGCATTTCCATGTGACACAAGTCAAGGGTACAAGCCAAGAAACCTCCAGGATTGCAGCAATGATGCACCTGAATTCTACTGACCCTGGAAAGAAATAAGTTTTCTAGCTTCTGAAATCGTGAGAGAATAAATTCCGATTGTTTATGCCAACCCAATGTGTGATATTTGTCATAGAAGCCTGGAAAACTGAGACAACAAATAAACTTGTATGAACATTTATATGTCTTTGTGCGTATGTATGCTCTCACTTCTCCTACGTACCTTGGGGCTGAATGGATGGGTTGTGTAGTAGGTGTATATTTAACTAAATAAAAAAAACTCTTTTTCAAAGTGTTTATAACATTTTACATTTCCACCACCAGTGTATGAATGTTCTAGTTGCTTCAAAAATGTATTATTGGTAGTACCTCAGATGGTCAGTTATTTCAATTTGAGTCATGATAATGCATCCATAATGGTGTCTGAGTGGGATTTTTACCTGCATTTCCCTAATAATAAATGGTGTTGATAATATTTTTTTGCATAGTTATTTGTGACTTTTATATCATCCTTGTTGAGGTAGTCTGATCAAGTATTTTATTCACTTTTTTATTTTGGGTAATTGTGCATTCTTTAAAGACATTTCTATAATTGTTCTATTAACTATAGTCCATGGCTTAGCTTAGGGTTCACTGTGTTGTGTGGGTAATTGTCTTTTATAAATGAGGTGTAAGAGTTCGGGATATAGTCTAGAAATATCCTGTGTTGGATACATATTTTGTAAATATTTTATACCATTCTGTGTATTTTTCTTTCAATTCCAAAACAATGGCCTTTGAAGAGCAAAAGTTCTGAAGTATAAATTCATGAATTTTTCTTTTATAGTTTATGCTTTAGGTGTCCTATTTTGGAAATCTTTGCACAAACAAAGGACACTAAGAAAATCATAGTTCTTTTGTTTTCCTTCTAAAGATTTTAGAAATTTAGCCATTTCAAGTTAATTTTTATTTATGGTGTGAGGTAAAGGTAGAGATTTCTCTTTTGCATATGATAGCCAAATGCTCCATCACCTTTTTTTTTTTAAGATCATTCTTTGCCCATTGAAATCCCTTAGCACTTTGCTTGAAAAGTAATGGGCTATACACTTCGATATCTCTGTATTTGGTACCTCTATTATAGTCAATTGTTCTATGTGTCTATCTTTATGCCAATAGCAAACTTTTTTTGTTTTTTTAACTTTTTTATTGTACAATATAACACATATACAAAGCAAAGAAATAAAAAAGCAATTGTTTTCAAAGCACTCTTCAACAAGTAGTTACAGGACGGATCCCAGAGTTTGTCATACGATCCTCTAGGATTTTTTTCCTTCTAGATTCTAGAATATAGGAGGCTAGAAGGCTTAAATATTTTTTTACCATCACAATCGACTTTTTCCTTCTTTTTTTGTGAAAAATCACATATATACAAAAAAGCAATAAATTTCAAAGCACTGCACAACAATTAGTTATAGAACGTATTTCACAGTTTGACATGGGTTACAATTCCAGGATTTTAGGTTTTTATTTCTAGCTGTTCTGAGATACTGGAGACTAAAAGAGATACCAATTTAATGATTCAGCATCCATATTCATTTAAGTCCTATCTTCACAGTATAACTCCACCATCACCTTTGATCTTTCCATCCCTCTCTTTAGGGGTGTTTGGGCTATGTCCATTCAAAATTTTTCATATTAGAAAGGTCTGTCAGTAATATGGGGTAGGGAGATGGAACTATTTGATGTTCTAGAGAGGCTGGGCCCTCTATATTTCAGGACTTATCTGGACCAGGGACCCAGCTGGAGGTTGTAGGTTTCTGGGAAGTTACTCTAATGCATGGAACCCTTGTGGAATCTTATATATTGCCCTAGGTGTTCTTTAGGATTGGCTGGAATGGTCCTGGTTGGGGGTTGGCAGGTTATGATAGAAAGCAAGTTCTAACTGAAGTTTGCATAAGAGTAACCTCCAGAGTAGCCTCTTGAACAGCAAACATTTCTGATTATTGTTGTTTTATAATAAATGATGAAATCTGGTAGTGTAAATATTCCAAATTGGTTTTTCTTTTCCAAAGTTGTTTTAGCTACTCTGGATCCTTCTCATTTCCTTATAAAGTTTAGAAACAGTTCACCAAAAACTCAGTGGTAATTTTTGTTGGTATTGTGCTGAATATATTGATCAGTTTCAGAAGAATTCATGTCTTTAACAATATTGTCTTGGATTATATGACTATAGGATATTTCTTCATTTATTTAGGTCTTCTTCAATTGTTTTCAGCAAAGTTTTACAGTTCTCAAGATAAAACTGCCAGATCTATTCTTAAATGTTATAAATTTTATGGTATTACAAATGTTACTTCTTAATTATTCATTGCTGTTGCGTATAAGACAATTGATTGACAAAGTTGATAATATTCACTTATTAATTTTTAATGTTTGTAAGAACAGTAATGATAATGATTCTTGATATTAGTAATTCTCAAATTCTCTATTTTTTTCCTTATCATCCTAGATAGAAACTTATCAATTGTACTGATATTCTCAATAATTATGTCTGGTTTCATTGATTCTCTCTATTGTTTCTCTATTGTGTAGTTCAGTGATTTCTGCACTTTCCTTTATTTCCTTTCTTCTTGTATTTTGGTTTAAATTTACTCTGTTTTATTATTTACTAAGGTTGAAGTTTAGGCCATTGTTTTTTTTTTTAACAAAGGTGTTTGAATGCTATAAATTTGATTCTAAGGACTGCTTTAGCTGTGTCCCACAACTTTTAATGTTATACTTTTTCATTCACTACATTCTAAACACTTTTTAAGTTTCTTTTTTTATTTCTTATTTTGTTAATATGCTATTAAAGAGTGTGTTTTATGATTTCTAAATACTTGACGGATTTTCCAGATATATTTCTACTATAAATTTTTAGTTTAATTCCATTGTCATATAAGAAAATCCTTTGTGTGATGTGAATCATTTCAAAGTAAGTAAGATTTATATATGGCCCAGAATATTGTCTATCATGGTAAATGTTCATATGCACATAACATGTAAAGAATGTATATTATTTTGTTGTTGGGTAAGGAGTGCTAAAATTGTCAATTAGATCAACTTGGATGATAATGGGGTTTTCTTGGGTTTTTTTCGCATGGGCAGACACCGGAATTTGAACCCAGGTCTCTAGCTTGGCAGGCAAGAACTCTGCCACTGAGCCACTGTGGCCTGCCCAGATGATAGTGTTTTATAAGCATTTGGTACCTAATTGATTTTCTCGTAATTTGCTCCAACAAGTATTGAGAGAAGAGAAATAAAATCTCTAACTTTAATTGTGGATTTCTCTATTTCTTTTGCAAGCTTATCACTTTTTCTTTCAAGCGTTGCTAAGCTCTATTACTAAGTGTGTAAACATTTAGAATTGTTATGTCCACTTCATGAATTGATCTCTTTACAATTATAAATAATCCTCTTTGCTTCTGTCAATAATCTTTGCTCTAAAATCGAATTTGCCTCATATTGAAATAGCCATTACAGCTTTCTTTTGATTAGCATTACCATGAAACAGCTTTATCTGTCCTTTTACTTTTAACCTATTTTGTCTTTATAAATAAAGTGGGCTTTGTGTACCCAACATATAACTGGATCTTGCTTTCTAAAATCGAATTTGTCAACACCGTTTTTTGCCTGGTGAGTTTAGACCATTTTTGGTATATATAATGATTGATATGGTTGGATTTAAAGCTACCATTTTGCTACTTGTTTTCTATTTGTCCCATCGGTACTTTGTCTTTTTTATCTTTTGGGACTTTTCTAAAATTAAGTATCCGTATTATGATTCCATTAGGGTCTTGTTGTGGCTTTAACTATAATTCTTGGTGAGTATATAGGTGTTTAATAGTGGTTGTAATAGCGTTTTATGGTGGTTGCATTTTCAACTTATCACAATTTACCATCAAGAAATATTACACCACCTCACATATAATACAAAAACTTTACAACAGTATCCTTCTATTGCCCCCAGGCATTGTATGCACTACTGTAGCCAAACAAATTAATTCTGTAAAACTTACAACCTCCACAAATGTATTGTTATTATACTTGCTGTAAACGATTATCTTTTTTTTTTTTTTTTTTAACATGGGCCAGCACCGGGAATCGAACCCGGGTCCTCGGGCATGGCAGGCAAGCAGTCTTACCTGCTGAGCCACCGTGGCCTGCCCTGTAAACGATTATCTTTTAAAGATAGTTTAAAATGATAAATTTAATATATCTGCTTATATGTACTATTTCCATAATGCTTCACAATTTTGTGACGGGCATATTTTCTTCTGGTGTCATTTCCATTAAGCCTAAAGATCTTCCTTTAAAATGTCTTGTACTGCATGTGTATGGATGATGAATTCTTCAACGTCTGTATGTCTGAAAGACCCTTTCTTGAAGCTACATTCACAGAACACGGAGTTGGGAGTAGACAGCAATTTTTCTTTCGCAATTTCAAAACAGGTATACAATATTTTTTTTGACTTGTAATGTGTTTGAAGAGAAGCCTACTTTGATTCTTGTCTTCTGACAATCTCTTATATATTTTCTAGTTTCAGAATTGTTAGGAGGAAAGTTAAATCTTTGAAGGAGCAAATAGCTAAAATTCCATGAATACAAACCATGGGTTACCTGTGCATAGTTACTTGGATACATCTTCGATTTGTACATAGCAACGGAGATACATCTTAAAAGCGTAGTGCTCAGTGAAAGGGTTTAAAAACATGATGGATACTTATTTTTTCCAGCCATGATGGCTTAAGAGGAACCAGATTTGGGTGGGCCACGGTGGCTCAGCAGGTAAGAACGCTTGCCTGCTGTGCCCGAGTACCCGGGTTCGATTCCTGGTGCCTGCCCATGTAAAAAAAAAAAAAAAAGAGGAACCAGATTTAACTTCCCACTTATACAACTAGTAAGCCAAAAAAATACATATGGGTTTAAGTCATGGCAGCATCGGTCACACAATACAGCAGTCCCTGATGGAAAGGAAACTACTTGAGGTGAGACATCTGATTCTCTGATGGCCCCAGCATTATGCCTGGATAGATGCTAGGCTGCAACACACGGAGATGGAACACAAAAAGAACCCAATGGACAACCTGAGTGAAGGAGAGAGAGTTGTGAATTCAGAGGGGCCAATGTGACTAGAATTCACAGCAGTTAATGGAGAGGAGAGAGATGCAAAGAGAGGTATCTCTGGGTCTCTCCAGAAGTTTCCTCCCTGGGTGCAGTGAGTGAGAAAGAGGGATAATTATGCCATTTAATGAGATGGTGAAGATCAGAGCGGGGAGAGACAGAGACAGATGAGAGAGAGAGAGAGAGAGAGAGAGAGAGAGAGAGAGGAGAGAGATGGGAGTGTGGGGGAAGAGTGGGTAGTACCAAGTGATGAGTTTTGGACAGGCTAATGAAGAGAAGCCTATAAGGCATCCAAGTGCAGATGTCATGTAGGTAGGTGAATGTATGGATTTGGCCTTCAAAGACACATTTGAATGGGGCTTGTAAATTTTGGAATTATTAGCATATAGTAGTTTGTCAAGGCTTTTGTTTATAGGGTCTGGTCAAGCTCCACAGAGGACATGTTACAGAGGAAGGGCTGAAGAGACACAGACAGCTGGCAGGAGAGGTTACTACATGATAGAAAAGGAAAATCATCTGGCCAGGTAGATTTGATATCGGTCACTGGAGAGTAATAGCTTTCATTCATACACAGAGGTCCTGGCGGAGGCTGATATAAAAACAAGTGTGAAAATCCTCCATGCATTTTTAAAAATGGATATGTTCAACTTGAGATGAGCACATACCATTTTCTGTCTTTCAGTGTTCCACCAGTCAACCTGTAAGCACAGTGGCATGTTTGTCCTTGGGTAGGATCCAAGTAAATGATCCTTTGTATTTTGAGAAACTGATGCTCAGAGACATTGAGTGACCTGATTGGGCTTGTACAACTACAGAAAGACAGGATCTGAAGCTCAGCTCAGCTTCTTTGCACAAGACCAGAGCTTCCCCAGGAGGAACCAGAGCATTTACTCTGAACAAGGGCTTATCATGGCTCAGATTCCCAAGGGTCCGATGGTCCTGCCTGGTAGAGCAGCACAGGAAGGCCTCACAGGCAGGGTGGTTGTGCCACTCACAGTAAAGAGGCATGACAATTGGAGCAGGCAGTGGAACCCAAGGAGCAATTCCCACATCTGGATAGACCCTCACTGAACCGTCAGAACGTGAGGATGGCGGCCTCTGCCTGTGTTGATATTGGGGAGGAGGATTGGTCGTCCCCACCTGAGGAGGGGAGAGTGCTTTAGTCCCCAGGCCACATAGGTATAACACGGGCTTTGGAGACAGAAAGACCCAGACCCAAGTTTTGTACTTTCTATTTACTGGCTCTTTGGCTTTGTCTAGTTCAGGCAATATGTCTATTACTCAGGTTTCTGATCTATAAATTCGGGATGCTGACATCGACCTCCCAGGGCTGCTGTTAGAGGAAGACAAACCCCAGCAAAGATTCTGCTGTGACATGCAAGCTTCCTAAATGGGTAGGTGAGGAAGCTGATGCTCCCAGAGTGTCTGGGGGGCCATAGAGATAGACAGTGGAGGAAAATAAGAAGGAAAATGCTAACTTTTGGCCATTTCATTTCTTCGGTCCCGGGTTGAGGATTTGCACTTGTGGCAGTTAGCGACCCAGCTAGAGACCGCTTTAATTGGGACCACATGGTCTTGCTGGGGAACTGGGGCGCAGTGTCTCCCCGACCAGCCTGGAGGAGCTCTGGGGAAGGGGGTTAGGGAAAAACTGAGAAGTACTGTGCAAAAGGGAAGGGGAGATTGCGGTAGACGACTAGGTGGGTCAAGGCCAGCGGTCGCAGGAGCGGGTGAGAGGAACCTGGCCAGAAGGAGAAAACCCTGCCCGCCTTAACCAAGAGCGCAATCGCATGCGCAGTGGGGTGCTGATGGAAAGCGCTTTTGTTGGGAAAGCGGGTGGGCTGGAGGAGGAGTCGGCGCATGCGCATGGTTACCCAAGCTCAGGGGGAGCGCAGATTGAAGGTGCGCGGTGGTCGGAGCTGCTGTGCTGGCAGCGGGAGGCGACGGCGCGGCTGCGGGGTTCCTGGTGCTAGGGACGGACGCCATTGGAGCCCCAGGGAAGGTAAGGATTCAGCTGCTGCCAGGACCCCGGGAGGGCGAGAGAGACCCGACGCGCTGCGCCTCCCGTCCCCTCAGGGTCTGAAGAAAAGCCCGGCAC
>PVIY010021894.1:0-24101 GCA_004026745.1 Myrmecophaga tridactyla
CAGGGGTCAGGGGCTAGGGGGGCAGGGCAGGCATTAATGTGCGGTGGTTCTGGTTACAGGCATGGGGGAGGGTACCTCAGTCACCACAGTGAAGCTGAAAAACCTCTTCTGGTGGAGAGGAGAGGGAGAAAGGGAGAGAAAGTTTACAGAGACAATAAGGACTGGGTCAGGACGTCTCAAGAAGACAAGACTGGAGGCCTTTGTTCCCAGAGGCCCCCGGGCCCACCCCTGCCTGGCGGCTGTGTCCTTGTCCCTGACCTTGGCCGCACTGCGTAGGTGGTCATAGTACACCTCCTCGATGGCCTGGAAGTAGATGACCCCCTTCAGCTTCGTCTCGTGCTTGTCTGCAAAGGGAGAAGGGCCCGGCTGAGGAGGGCTCCTGTGCCTCAGGCCAGGCCCCAGCACCTGCCGCAATGCTCCCAGCTTCCCAAGACTCCAAACCAGTGCCTAATGCGGAGCCCTGACGAGTACCCTGGGGTACTGCTCTGCCCCGCTCATAATTACTGAGAAATGCCAGTCAGCACTGCACTGAGATGCCACTTCCCACCCACCAATATGGCAAAACATTACATCTGACAACACACTTTGGGGGAGTCTGTGGAGACACAGGTCATCTAATAAACAATGAGGGGGAACAAAATTGGCAAAAACCTTATGAACAATTTGGCCTTGTCTCTCAAAGTTAGAAAGACATTCACCCTTTGACCCAACAATGAAACTTCTGAGAATTCAGAAGATTAACAAATTCACAAGATTATTCCTGGCAGCATCATTTGAAATCACAGAAGACTGGAAATAGCCTAAGTGACCATGAGAAGATTGTTTACAAATGATAGTGTATCACATGACCAAATACAACACAGCTGTTAATAGAATGATAGGAAATATCTGATAAAAGATACAGCACTGTATCTATAAAACTTCATCCTTTTATAAATATCTAGATAGAGACCTAATAGCACTAAGATATGTCAGGAGGAAAACAAGGTAAGAGAAGGGTGAGTGAGAAGGTAGGTTTGCATTTGCTTATACCCTCCTAAAGACACGCTAGAAGGATTCATGAGAGATTAGTAAATGAGGTTCTCCATACAGGGTGGGGAGAAGGGTGGGGGGAAGGGGCGGTTGCACAATCATTCATTTAAAATTTGCATATCCTATGATTTTTGAGACTTAGGAATGCATTTACCTCTTCAGTGCTAACACTGAAAAAGGAAAGGAAGCCCCTAATGTCCGAAGGGTAGGGTTGGCAGAAAGGAGGTGAGCAAACTAACGGAACCAGCTCAGGGCTGGAGAGGGCAGGGCCTGGGTCACCTCTCCTGGTGGCAAACAGCTCAGTGCCCTACAGCTGACATCACTAACGGCTGAGCTCGAATTTGGGGGACGGAAGAAGGCACTTCCTTAGGTGACCCTCCACTAACCCCACCCGACTCCATGCCACTTCAGGCCTGAGCCCCTGATGGTGGGGATGGCCGCTACAGCCTCCTAAGGGGCCCCTGCCCCACCCTCTGCCCCTTTGACCTGACTTCCATGATACCAAGGGGTTGAGCTTCCAAAGGCAAATAAATTCAGCAACTTTCCAGCTCCCAGACTTCTTTGCTGGATCCCTCATCAAGATGCCTCCTCAGCTTGGCAAAGGCTATTTACAGCCTCTCCAGCCTTGTCCCGCACCCCTCCCAAGCACCAACCCTAATTTCTCTCTGTGTACACTGGAGCCCATTTCCTTGATAAACTCCTACGTGATCTTCAAGGTCCGTTGCAGATGTACCATATGGGGGAGAGCTGTCAGATGTACCACTATGGGGAGAGCTGTACTCTCTGGTGCTCCCAACAGCATGTATATTCCTCTGCTTACCAATTTACGACCCTGAACCGGAACCCTCCTTTATCCGTTCATAGGTCTCCCTCCTCCAATGCCAACATGTGTCTGACACATAGTAGGTGCTCAATCATTGTTGAAGTAATGAGTACTAGGAGAGATATGCCAGAGACCTTCTTCAGAATCTACACTCCAGTGGAGAAGCATAGACAGGCAGCCTAGGACACAGATCTGCCGTCTCCTCCCCGTGTCACCCTGGGCAGGGAAGGCTCTATGTGAGCACGTACGTGTTGTCCTGAGGATTAAATGAGAGAGCACACTCAGAGTATCCAATACAGTGTCCGGCACACAGTATGTGGCATCTGTCATTACCTCCTGAGGACACAGGAATCCCTCCCAGTAAGGAGGGATCAGGAAAGACTTCACAGATGTAGTATCTAATCTGGACCCTGGAGGAGGAGGACATTTCCATGGATTGGGTGGGAGGAGGGGCAAGGCAAGGGCAGGGAGAGTGGCAGGTAAAAGGCAGGAGTAGCTCCTAAGAGGCACGAATGGCAACAGGCTCCTTCCTGGAAATGGAACCAGCCCCCATCCACCCCTGCCCAATCCTGGCTTTTCCGTATTCCCAATCCTCGTTCAGGCCTGGCTGCCCATCTAGCCCTTGTCCTCCCCCACCTTCCTTCACTGGAAATAGTAACCTGCTGCTCCCGTCTCCACTTCCTTACCACCCACCGATCTTCAACCTTGTGCAATCCAGCTCCACCCCCACACAGCAGAAACCCTTCTCTCCTAGGCTGAGCTCTGAATCTAATAGCCTTTTGAGTCCACTATCCTTAGCCTTTCTGCACCATACATCATTGCTGGTGACACCCCCTCCTTGCCAATGTCTGCTCCCTTATCTGGCATCCTTCCCCATTTCGGTCCCACGTCTGAACTTGGTCTCCTTTCATTTCGTTAAGCATGGTCACACAGTCCCAGTGCCAGCCCAGCACCTGGCACATACATGGTCAGACTCAAAGCTGGCCTCCTGCCCCCTGGTCCCTCCTCTTCCTCCTTTGCCACAAGGGAGGACTGCCCCAGGCTGTGGCCCTCCCTTTCCCCTCTAGAGTCTAACTGTCCAGGTTCAGGCTTGACTCTGCCTCTTAGGAGCTGTGAGACCTTGGGGAATTTAATTAACCTCTCTGAACCTCATTTTTCCTCACCTGTAAAATGGGGGTGCCTCTCCACAAGGTTATTGTAAAGTGGTTATTGGTGCATGTAGAGTGCTTAGCATAGCAGACATGTATTCAATAAATATGATCTGCTGTTATTTTTATCATTATTATTGTAACAGCTTCAACCATCACTCTACCTGTAACCCTGACCTTTCTCCTAAACGTGGACCTCCCAGAGGCACCTCATTGTCAGCATACCTAAAATGAAGCTCTGCCCTTGCTGGCTTGCTTCTCCCTCTCCCTTCAAAGTCCCCCTGTTTTCCTAGCCCAGGTGGAAAATAAAGACACCTGTGTCACTGCCTCTTCTGCGTCCCCATATCCAGGCCCCAGGGTGGTCAGGGAAGGCCTCCTGGAGATAGGGACACTCAATTAGGCACCAGTTAAAAGGGGCATGCAGCCTGCCCATGTGAAAAAAAAAAAAGCGGGGGGGCATGTAGGGTGCTCCAGGCCTGGGCATCTCCAGCTCCAAAACCTGCAGCTCTTTCCTGCCTTCCAGGCACCTAACAGGATTGTGCTTGGTTGGAACTGTGTGACTGGCACAGTGGTTCCACCACTGAGTTGTGGGCAGATGTGACATGTGTCACTTCATGACTGAGGCATTTAATGCTAACAACACTGAGATCAGCAATGTTTCAGAAGGGCATGCTCTGAAGCAGAGGCAATGCTGGAGCCCCCACCCAGCCCACAAGGGACAGGAATGGGGAGCAAGACGGAAAACTGTGACTTTATGTCACTGTGATTTTAGGAGTGCACGCTCCTGCGGCACGTCCCAGCCTCTCCTGACTAGGGGATGACTCAGCATCCCTCACTCCAAGTGGGCAAAGACCACGGGAAGGTCCAGTGATGGGAGATGAAGCTGGAGGCTGGAGTAGAGAGGGCTGAGAGAGTAGGACAGGCCTGTCTGCCCATCCCTGGGACTGTCCTGAGTGCTCCCAGCACGGCCCAGTGAGCTGTTTTAGAGGGATCGTTGCTCAGGCATAGTCCTCAGCCCAAAGCACCGAGGACCCCATGCACCACAGCTCCTGGGGGTCCCTTATCAGCACCCGTCATGCTTCACTTGAACTCAGTTTGGTGTCTGCCTCCCTCACAGTAAGCTCCAGGGAACAGATTTGTGCTATATTGCTTGCTTCCAGAGATCAGAACAGTACCTGGCACTAATGAGATTCTCAGTGGCATTGCCGAATGAATGAACGAAGAAATGGAGGAGAACCAAATACGTTTTACAGGGAGAGGAGAACAAGACCCAGCCCAAGCCCCCAGCCCCCTTCCTGAAGACCAGATGTCCTGGGTGACAAAGCCCAGAGGTCCTGGCTCTGGCTGCCAGCGGGAGGGTCTCGTGGGAACTCACCCACATAATAGGAAAGGGTGCGCTTGAGCCGGTCGAAGACAAACCAGCGCTTCTTCCATGATTTAATCTTGCCGCCCATCTTGACCAAGTAGCCACGGCAGACCTGGGGGGAAGGAGGCGTGAGACAAGAAGGACCCAAATGCGCTGTCCCTTCCCTGGGCAGCCCCCTTAGTGTGGGGCCTGTGTTCGAGGGGGTAACTCCCACACCCCCTCAGGGCAGCACCCCAGAAGTGTTGGGGCAGGTACTGGGCCGCTGCTCCGCGAACACAGGGCTCCAGGCTCTCTGATCATAGACCCTGTGCCCAGCACCCGGCGGCCACACAGGCCTTGTACCTTGCTGCTGAGCACCACATGCAGGCAGGTGTCCACGCCGTGGCCCGAGGACTCGATGTGCATCTTCAGGTCAAAGTCCTCTTTTCGGATGGGCAGGTAACGGGTTAGGGGCCGGGCCTGGGGGTCAGAGGGGCAGGGGCAGAAGAGTCACCTCCCCTCACCCCTTACTCTCCTGTCCAGGCCCCATGGCTTCAGTCCTGAACCCCCAACATCAGCTCCTCCTGTCCTGTGGCTGTCACTCCAGGTGACACAAGACTTGAGGGAAAACAGAGCCCTAGTGTGCCTGTGCTGTCTCTACCTATCCTGGACAAACTGCTTAATGGCTCTGCATCTCAGTTTCCCTGTTTGCGAGCAAGACACAGCCATCCTTGTCTTGTCCCATTCCCCTCCTTTCCCTCCTGTGCTGAACAAAACAACACAAGAGGCCAGATATGAAAATGCTCTGGAAGAAAAGCCCAGTAAAAAGTCTGCTCTCTGTGGGGCCTTGTTTGGGTGATATCTCCTCTCTGGGCCTGAGTTTCCTTATATGTAAAACAAGGACTTTGAACAAGAACATCCATCCTACCTCAAAAATTCTGATACTAAAAAAAAAAAAAAAATTCTGATACTATCTAGAATTCTCAGTCAACTGGAATATTTTCTACCCTCCTTTTCCAGGAAGGACATTAAAATGGCAAGAAAAGGAAACAGATCACAAATTATTTAAAGAAAACACTAAAATGTACAACCTCTATCCTGAAGTCAGGCTGATCCCTGCCCCCTTCTAGCCATGCCTCAACCTCAGGACAGGAGGCAGAGGAGAGAGTCTCAAAGTGGTCCTGGCAGATACAGGACAGGGAACTGGGCATCTGATAAAGATCCCAACTACAGAGGTGAACTCAATAATAAGTCCTTATTATTCCATGATTTCCAAACGCAATCCAGGCAGCTTGGTATCTGAGTTGCTGCATTGTGGGAAATACAGTGGGAGCTGTGATCACTGGTCACAGCTAGAGTAGACCCCACAGGACCCCCACCATGGCAGGGGGAGAGGGGGCCTGTGCGGAGCCCCAGTAGGAAAAGGATCTGGGACCAGACGCACAGTCGATTTTCCTGCCCAACCAAATTTCTACCTTCAAATCTTCTCCTCAAGCCTACAGTGGAAGGAAAAAGGCCAGGTTTTTGTGCAAGGATGGTGTGCTGGTTTAAAAGGATTATGTGCCCTAGAAAAGCCATGTTTTAATCCTGATCCATCTTGTGGAGGCAGCCGTTTCCTTTAATCCCTATCCAGCACTGCAGGTTGAAAATTTCATTAGATTATCCCCACGGAGATGTGACAGACCCAATTGTGGGTATTAAGCTTTGATCAGAGGGAGACATGACTCCACCCATTCCAGGTTGGTCTTGATTAGTTTACTGGAATTCTTTAAAAGCAGAAACATTTTAGAAAAAGCTCCAGAGCCAGGAGAGCCAGGAGAGCCAGGAGAGCCCAAGCAGACAGCGACCTTTGCAGATGAAGAAGGAAAACGCCCCCAGGGGAACTTCATGAAACAAGAAGCCTGGAGAAAAAGCTAGCAGATGTCACCATGTTGCCATGTGCTTTTCCAGTTGAGAGAAACCCTGAACGTCATCAGCCTTCTTGAACCCAGGTATCTTTCCCTGGATGCCTTAGATTGGACATTTCTATAGGCTTGCTTTAATTTGGGCATTTTCATGGTCTCAGAACATGTAAATTTGCAACTTAATAAATTCCCCTTTTTAAAAGCTGTTCTATTTCTGGTATATCACATTCCGGCAGCTTGCAAACTAGAACAGATGGATTTCTGCCCCAAGGAGAAACAAATGCAATTCTCTCTTAGAGATATAAACCAAAAGGCAAGGGAGGTCGTCATGGATGATGGTGCAACCTGGAGCCCAAAGGTCCTGGGAGATGAGGGCCAAGATGGTCATGAAGGACTGTGCACGGGGGCGGCAGGTGGGAGGACGCAGGGCAGATGCACAAAGGAGACATGAGGGGGCTCTGCAGCCAGAGAGAGCCACCTGATTCTTGACTCTCCAATTTCATTTCTGGGAGGCCTGCCCATACCCTTTCTGCCGACCCCGGATGTCTGCACATGCCCACAACACCTCCCTGCCACACACACACACACACACTGGGGTGAACAAGCCCAAGTGGCTCTCCGCTCTGTGGGACCAAAACATCCCAGGTAGATACCTACGTGTGCTGAGTCAACAGCCACCTTATCTGGAATAGAACAGGTCTTAGGGCCCTGGGATCTCCTTAGTCCTTCACATCCCTCATTTTCAAGCTAACCACCCACCCATTTACCTGGGAAAACTGTTTTTCCCGCATCTTGACCTCCTTTTCCACCAGCTGCTGCCTCCGGGCACTCTCGCTCTGCAGCCTCCTTTCCACCTGCTCCCGCCTCCGCCACTCCTCCTCCAGGGCCTGCCGTCGCAGCTCCATCTCTCGCTCCTGCCACCATAGCCAGCAGTCAGTACCGCCACCCCTCCTGAGACTGGCTGGAGACGCAGGAGGTTCCTTCCTCAAAGGCACTCTAAGCCCACTCTCACCAAGGGCACTGCTGACTAAGAGCTTTAATGTGTGACCTTGAAAGTGTGACTGGCTGCAATCCCTGGCTCTGCCACCACTATAGGCTCTGCAACCCTGACAAAATCATTTAACTCTCTAACATTCAGTTTCCCCATCTGTACAGTGGAGCTAAGAGTGCCCACTCCTAGGACTTTAGTGAAAATGAAATGAGATCACATATGTAAATTCTCATCACTGACTCCAGTGGGAAGGAAGTACTCAACAAATGGGGCCCTTATAAATCTTGCCTGAATTCCTAGAACATGGATTATCTAAGCAACTTTGACAGCTAACATAATTCAGTAGTTCTTTTCCAATCACTGAGTTTGGGCCCTTTGAAACTTCAAATGAGAAACATTTGTAGTTGAACTTGAAACTTGATAGGAGAAAAGTATGGTTGGAGACCGAGGTCACAATCGAATTTATGAAAGTCACTATAAAAGGATTTAAAAAGTCATTAAGAAAAATCATGAAATACAGAACATATCAGTGTATGTTTGAGCGGTGATAACACCCTCCAGACCATTAACTTTCATTTGTCATCTTTCCCAAGCTCAAAACTTAGCACAATCTCCTTCCCCTCTATTTCCCAAGGGACACTTGTACCTTTGTCCTGCTTTGAGACTAAGGGGCATTCTTTTCCAGCTGGACCTTCATCCAGAGGATTATTTTTAATCCCTCTAGCCGCTGATTCCTACTCGCTGGGTCCCACTCTCATTTCAAGAGGTGCAGAGTACTTGAACAGCAGATTGAGAACAACTTCTGCAGACCCAGGCCCAGGTTTCCTCAGTCTGGCTCTGCCCAGGACAGACTGTGGGTCCTTCTTTCCTGGGACTCACTCATGTCCATGTGAAGGACCCATGACTTCCCTGAGCCCCTTCCACTCCCTGAGGCTTCCCAGTCACCACCACTTCTCTGGCTTGGGCATCTGCCTTCTCTTCTGTTCCTGTACCTCAAAGCTCCAGTTCTCATCATCTTCCCTAATCATCTCCATGAGAAATGACTTGCCACGTAAGTATACAGGAATCAAAATTCCTGTGGTGGCCAAAATGTCCACAGAAGTAAGCATGCAAAGACAGGAAATTCTTATAAAAGAAATTCACGGTTGGGCAATGGTTACTATGCTGCCTTCTCTCTTTTCCCAAGAGCTGTGAAACCTGTAATCTCACCAAGCCTCCCTCCCCCATTTGGGGAATACAAACTTTAGAAAACATTTTCTCCCTCAAGGGAATTGCAAGGATCATGTGGGTGGAAGGGCTTGGGTTGAAGCACAGCTCTGGGCAGTTCAGGCAGCTCAGGCCCTCACCCGCCTTCTGCCTCCCAGACCCAGACCAGCCTCACCCTTGACTCCATCAGCCGGCTCTTCTCTGCATGAGCCTCTTTGAGCATCTTCTCCATCTCTTCGATCTTCCCCATGTCCAGACCACTCGCACTAGGGGGAAAAGTGGGTGCGTCAAGGAGTTGAGGAGGTGCTTGGTGGAGGCAGTGGGCTCCAGTGGGTTCAGCAGTGTGGGGGAAGGCAGAGGTGGTCCCCACAGGTAAGGGTGGAGGGCAGGCACCTGGATATGTTGTCGGGGGAACAGGCCGAATTGCCCCCCGTGGAGATGCTGGTCTCCATGCTGTCCGAGCTCTCCAGGCTCAGTGTGTCGTACGCGTGCTCGCCCTCATCCCCACGCTCCCGCCCAGCTGGCAGGTGGTGCAGGATGGAGTGGTGCATAAGTGGGGGGAAGCCCGAGGGGCCCACTGGGAAAGGGGCTGCCCCGTGCAGGGCATCCCACTGGCACTGTGCCTCAGCCGCTGCTTTCTGCTTCAGCTCAGCCAACCGCCGCCGCTGCTCCTCAATTACCTGCTGCCCTGCAGAAGGGACAGAAGGGGGTCAGAGTGGCATCTACCAGGGAGGACACTGGCAGTATCACAAACAGAGGTAGGAGATGAGCAGGGAGAGGTTAACACATGGCAGTCCCCCAGGCCCACCAGCTTCCCTGAAGCCCCTACAGCTCCAGGTCCAGCCACCCTGCCAATGCTTCAATCATCTGCTCAGCTGGCTATAGTCCACAGACTGGCTTCGGCCCTCTTTCTGCATCCTGAGCCCACACAGGGCACTGAACCTGGGCAGCATGACAGCTGTGTGGCTCTAGCTCACAAACAAGGCCTGACTGGGCAGGCAGGATACATGCACCACCATGCGTGCTGGAGAAGGCAGAAGCCCATGAGCACCCAGGGGTTCAAGTGCAGAGCCCAGTGCAAGGCAGAAGCAAGAGCAACCACAGCAGGAGAGAAGGGAAGGGGAGACAAGGTGGGGTTGAGCTGAGAGCAGAACAGCTCAGCCCCAAGAGGTAAGGCCTGCCGGACACCCTGACCTAGCTCATCCTGGGAGCCTGCTTGTAGGTGGTGGGACCCTGGGGAGAACACATGCTGATGCCTGGGCAGGAGCTGCTTGGCCAAAGTAATGCTCTACCTGCTGGGTCGTCGGTTGGGAGGGGCTCGGCAGGAAGCAACTCGACTGGCGTGGGGGCCCCGGGCAGAGGGTAGGATAGAGAGACACAGAGCGATGAGAGGAGAGAGAGGTATAGACACGGGCTTTCAAAACAACCAAAATACCAACATTTGGGAGGGGGTGGTTTCCCAGAGCCAGTATATTAGGGAACCATTTCTGGAGGTCATCAATTCCATCCCCCTGCCTCCAGACAGGGCAATGTCTAACCCTACTCAGGTCAACAAGCACTTAACTTACTTGCTGAGCTCTCTAGGAAAGATGTCATAGTCCCACCCCCCTAAAGGTCTGCTGCCCTGAACTGTTTTTTAATTGTAAAGAATAACATATATACAAAAAAGCAATAAATTTCAAAGCATACCAGAACAATTAGTTATAGAACAGATTGTAGTTTAATATGGGTTACAGTTCCATAATTTTAGGTTTTTCTTTCTGGTTGTTCCAAGACACTGGAGACTATAAGAAATATCACTATGATTCAGGAGTCATGCTCATTTGTTAAATCCTATCTTCTCTTTTATAACTACCTTTTCCTTTGATCTTTTTTTAATTATTTATTTTTATTGATATATATTATATATTCACATACCATGTAATCATCCAAAGTGTACAATCAGTGGTTGCCCTGAAGTCTTTTGATTAATTTCCAGAAACTTCTTCATTAGGAGCCTAATCTAAATCCTTTGTGCTCTTTCCTAGACCCCAATTCAAAGAAAACCATCCTGGGAAGTGTGTGGGCATGGGTGAGACCTGGTGAGACGGATGGTGAACACCCAGTGCCTCAGGAGAGCCGGTGGGCTGGCGTGGCAGCCACTTACCCTTCTGCTGCAGGGCCAGCTGGCGCTTGGTCTCAATGTCCTGCAGCGTGGCTGCCAGGTTACGGGGAAGGCTGCCCGTGCCGTTCTGGGCAAGTATTGTACTCTGCAGAGGGGAGTGGTGTTGGGATCTCAGGCTCAAAAGACTCTCACCCCAAGGCTTGCGCAGTGGCCTTGGGCTCTCCCCATTGTGACAGTGTACCCAGGCTGTCGCCACCCCCAACATGCAGCCCACCCTCTGTCCTCAGACCTTCAGGGATGGGCTCCGGCCCAGGGTAGCCACGCTGAGCTGGGAGGAGGAGGAGGAGGAGCCAGAGGAGGAGGGGAGGGGGCCGCTGCGGGTCCGGGGCAGGGGGCTGGTGGCCTCACCATCGATCTTGGAACGGTAAACCTGGAGAGAAAAGATGGTGCCCACTGACCTCCAGTGCCGTCACTGGCCACTACCCCACCCCCACCCCATCACCTAGGGCATCCGAAGTGCCGCCCTGGCACCAGGCCTTTGTGGCCATCTGTCTCTAACTGACAGCAGTGTTGAGCCTCCTGAGATAGCCCAATGGGCAGATGCTACTGGAAGCTGCCAAGCCTCCTTCCCTGGCCTCCCTGGGCCTCAGGATCGGCCCTCATAATTTGAGGGCGTTATGTCAGTGGTGTGAGTGATGCAGGGACCACCAGCAGGAAGAGCTGGAGTCCTTCTGGTCCCAGTGCTGCCACTAACAGGCTGCCTGACCTTGGGCCATGTGCCTCCCTACCCTGAGCCTTGGCTTCCTTATCTGCAATAGGAGGGAGGGGACAGAGCTAGACTGAAGAATCACCAAGCTCCCTTGCGGCACTAACATTCAGTCAATACGGTCTGTGAGGTCAAGAAACCTGACTTTCGGTGCAGACTGTGCTCCTGCCTAGCTATATGGCCTTCGGAGATCACTTGTCTTTGAGCCTAGTGTTCAATCTATAAAATGAGATTTAGCATCATCTACCTCAAAGGCCTGTGACGATGATTAAATGAAGCACAACACATGAAAGTCTCTAACCAGTTAGGCACAAAGTAGAAGGGCCACACGTGTTATATGAATAAAACTCCTCCCACAGGGAACATGGAATTTAGCTGGTCACAGTCTTAGAGATACAATGCCTTCTCTCAAGGAGGGGTCTTCAGTGGTGGAATCTTAGACACTATGTCAGGTCAACAGAGTGAAACTTAGGGGTGAAGACTGTCTGAGCACCTCCTCCATCACATTTGGCAGCCGGCTGCAGGTGCAGGGAAGCCCAAGCTTGCTGGGGTCGCTGAGGGGGCCGGGGCATACCCCCAGAGCTCTCACTTCAGAGTCTTTGTTCCCTCTGTCCTTCCCCCAGTGTCAATCCTGGGGAGACCAGAAGAGCAAAATACTGTCAATTCTCCCAGGACACACTAGTCCCAGTTGTGACAAGAGTGTGTCAGGCTCCCAGACTGGGTGAGAAGTTTTGGGGTGGGGGCTTCCAAGAAGAGAGCGGCCCACAGTCAGGAACCTGCCTGGCCTAGCTCCACATGGAGCATGAAGCAGCCCCCAGCTTGACTACTGCTCTAGAAACCCCTTCCACTGGACAGCCAAGTCACACCACCTTGGACTCCGGAGGCTGGCCCTCCCACTGCCCTCACTGCCCTCCTCAGGAGCCCTTTGCTGCCTGGCTAGGCTGCCCCGCACCACCCCAGGTAGCTGACAGATCAGCAGAAGATATTCAGAGCAAAAGGAGCAAGGATTGAGAGGGTGGGCAGTGAGGAAGGGGTTACCTGAAGCTGACGGGAAGCTTTGGCGGGCAGAGGCGGGGGTGAGGAGCGAGGGGAGGCGGCAGCAGGGCCAGCCCCCAGCCCGGCCATCAGCTCCTGGTACCACTGTTCTAAGTCTATAGCAGGGAGCAGCAGCTTCTCCATCTGGAGGAAGGGTGGGGAGGAGGGCGGAGGACAGAAAGGGAAGGATGGAGAGCCAAGGGAAGGAGATAAGGGGAAAGGAAAAGATGGGAAGAGGGAGGACAAAGGAAGAAGAAAGGGGGAAGTTAAAGGAAGGGGGAAGGCCATATCAGGGCAATGGACAGGATGGTGAGGGAAAAGGGAAGTAAGGAAGGGAGAACAGAGAGTATAAAAAGAAGCAAGAGAAAAACAGTGAGCAAACAGTTGCCATGAATGTGCTGAGAGCAAAGGGAAACAGTCAGGGGCACAATTCCTAGACCACAGACATGCGCTGTGCCAGCCAGGACGCTAGCCAGCCAGTCAGTCCGAGCCCATGGGCACTGAGCACCCCCTTGGGCTGGCTGAGAGCTGAGAAGCGGAAAGCAGGGGCGAAACACAGACAGGGCCAACCAGTAGTAGGGCAGGTGGCAGGAACACACAGATCACCAACCTTGGGTGAAGGCATGATGGAAGTGGAGGAGGAAGAGGAGGAGGGCAGCACAGGAGGAAGGCAGGTGGTAGGGACCAGGTCCCGGGAGTCAGAGGCCCAGGTACGCAGGCCTGGTGCAGGGGCTGGGGACATGGGCGAGGTGCCCCACATTGCCTTTAGCTGCTCAAGCGTCACGTACTTGGGAGAAGGCCGGGCCATAGGAGGGAATACAAGAGGTTAATGGGATGGTACCCAAAAGATGGCCCTGACCACGGGTGAGGAAAGGGAAAGGGCAGGAAGCTCAGAGCAGAGGACCTACCCCTCCCTGAGCCATAGGGAGCTGCAGAGAGCTCCCAAGGCCCTGGAGAAGAGGAAAGGGAACTACTCCCAGTCCAATATATGCCCCCACCCTCACCCAGGCCTGAGCAGCAGTCTAGGGTATCCACAAGGAGGCCCTTGGGCATAGGTGGGCACACTCGGTGACTGGTACCTCACTATCAGGCAGGGGCTGGGCAAGTGCACCAGGGAAGGAGGCAGAAGCACAGGGGTCCAAGCGGAAGCACAGCTGGAGAACCTCTGTCAGGCTTACATATTCCTAGGGTGCCCAGTGGGATGCGGGGGATGGGCAGAGAAAAAGTTAACAGGGTTCACCCAGGTACCTGACACCCCACACTCTATGCCAGGCTGCAAGGCCATCACTACATGTCAATACAAAGCCCAGCACAGGGGTGAGGAACTCAGCTGGCCCCTTTGGCTGCAGATGGCTGTGGAGGGACCAGAATGACAGAACTGGCTGTCTCAAGGCTCCTCTTGTCCACCTTTCTGGGGCAGCCTTGGTACCTAGGGTGTGCCACAAGCAGACCCTGACAAACCCATCACTGAGTTTTCCCTAGGCTGGTACATAGGAAGAGCCTAGGGAAGGCCTTGCAAGAGCCCTTTGAGGGTCAAGACTCAACTTCCAGACATCCCACCTGTTTCCACCCACCACCGGGCACCCCAGTGGGGCCTCCAAATGCAACATGGATTTGGTGCTCACCATCCCTCAGGATGCCCTTGCACCCACCTGCCAGAGCAAGAGCTGGGAATTCAGGTTGGGGAGGAAAGACCACTAGGGCCTGAGCAAGACGGTCCTCAGAAAGAAAAACGGGCCCGCTCTCCAAGGGTTAGTACTTGGGAAGGTGCTAACACAAACCCCATTAGGTGGTAGGGTGAAAGGACAGGGACCATCATATTCGTCATATATCCTTAGAACGCTGAGGGATGTTGGGAGGACAGCTGGTCCTCCAAAATGGGTGTCAAATCCAAGTACAGTATCCTAAGCCTGCCCCATCCGGGCGAGCTCCTCCAGGCCTAGCTTCAAGAAGTGGACATACTCCAGGGATCACAGAAACAAAAAGGGGCCTGGAGAGACCGATGTGTTGTGAGTAAGAACTAATGAATAATTTGCTGAGTACATGCAAATTAATATGCAAATCAAAACTTTCATTATGCATGGACTGCCCAGGGCATGACAGCACATTCACACAAACCCTCCCAGACCTGGCCAGCCAAAAGGTTACTGCCACACACCCTTCAGCCAAGCCCTTGGAAGGAGCTATAGGCAGGAGCTCAGCAAGCAGGCAGGCAGGCGGTGGGCACAGCAGAGCACACAGTTAGTTAGCTGTGATTACCTCTTGTGCTTTGGGGCAGAGCTGAGTGGAAGCAGATGGGATTAAGGGGACAGAGGAGGCCCCAGCCTGAGAAGACCCTGGGAATAGGCCCAGGGCCTCAGTCCCCAGACCCATCTCTGAGGACTCGGAGATAAGCAGCTCAGCCTACAGAGAGGGTACATGGTGAGGGGCCTCAGCCCTCACCTGCAACCCAGCCACCCGACCCAGGCCTAAAATGCTCATGCAGAAAGGAAGGGAGGAATGGAAAGAGGCTGGGAAATTGGAAATGTCCTAGCTGGACCTTAAATGCCAGACATGCAAAGATGTGGGAAAGAATGAATTAGGAGGTCTCAATGCCCACATCTGAGCCAAGAACTTGGCTCCAGACCGAAGCACAGGGAGCCCTCTGGATCAGCGGGGCTAGATTCCTAAGCCCCCTCCACAAGGTGAGTCTGCCTGTCCCAGTCCAGATATGACCAAACCTCTAAGCAGTCCCACCCCACCCATGGTCCCCAAGCCTCCTCAGATATATTTCAGCCATCCATAGTCACTTGATCATTGGGCTTCTGGGGACCAGGAGAGCAAGTGAATAGAAGTAGCTGGTAGCCACAGAGGGTCAAATTCCAGACCTCAAGGCCATTCCTATTCAACTCTCTCCAATTCAGGAAGATGCCCCATCCTTGATCTCAGTCATTGGGGTGGGTAGAGGTGCCATGCCTTGGCTCCAGAGTTTCCCAGGACACCCTTTGGGCCTGAGAACAGGCCTGACCCAACACGCTACCTCTTTGAGGGTGGAGGTGGTCTTCGGGAAAGGCCTTCCCCCTGTGAGCGAGTGGTATCGTCTTTCCAGCATAGTCAGTTTCTCCTTCTCCTGCAAGCCCAGAGTAGCAGGGAGTCAGAGGGAGGTGGGAGGTAGAACAAGGGAGGAGGCTTGACGGGGGCTCCCCATGGCTGGCAACTCTCTGCTCCAGCCCTTCTGCACCTCCCACACATCCCACCACCTCCCAACCCCGACCTGACCGAGGCTACCTTCTGTAGCAGCTGCAGGGAGGCATTCTTGTCCCGGGCCAGGCGCTCTGACTCTTGCACAGCCTGGGACCGGATCTGCCCAGCCTGACTGTCCAGGACTGCCAGGCGCTCCTGGAGGAGACAGGGGGTGGTCAGGCCCTGGGAGACAGATCTGAGCCCAAGTGAGGCCGCAGTCTGCCCGGCCTGGCTCTCCTGCCCAGCAATGCCCTGTGCTTAGGTGAAAAGAATCCCTCACCCCCTGCTCAGCCTCAACTTGCCCCAGGAAAACTCAGGCTGCGTGGTGGGTTCCTCCCTTCACCCTGTCCTCTCTCCCTCCACCAGTGATCCCTGTGTCCCCAGGCCCAATGGCCATAACTCAAATCCCCGCCATCTCCCTCACCCTCACTCCTACAACCAGTGAGTCCAATACTATTCTCCCTGAACATTTCTTTCAACCCTACCCCACCCCCATTGTACTACCCAAATCCAGGCCCTCTGCTTTCCTGCCCTAGACTTTCTCACCAGCCTCCTGCCTTCCAGAAATTTCTGACTCACTCTTCCTACTGACACAAAATACCATCCTAAAATGACATATGAGTTTGTTTTATTTTTTTTCCTTATCTGAATTTTCTAATCTTTCTAAAAATAATATATCTTACTTGAATAATTTTTAAAAATCCATAAGTAAGGTCACATCACTCTTTTCAAAAACTTTCAATGGTTCTTCACTGCCCACAGGATAAAGCAACAATGCCTCACCCAGTTTTCAAGGACCCCATAACTGGTCCTACACTCTCAGCTCTCCCTCCCACCCTCAGCTCTCTATATTCTCTAAACTCAACCATGTGCTATGCAATGTACACTTTGGGCCTTTCTGAAGACTGCTCCCTCAGCCTAGAAGAGCCATATCTTATCTACCCATCAAAAGCTTGTTTATTCTCCAAACCAGACCTAATGCTACTCCCTCTCCAAAACCCCACTCAATGCTTAATTTATCCTGTGTCATCACCTGCCTTGTATTATTATTACTTGTGAATGTATTTGTCTCCATACCCTTCCCTGCCCTCCCCAACTCCTCATCCTGCCCCCGACTATAAGATATAAGAGCAGGTCTAGTGTCTTTTACATCTTCGATACTCAGTAGGACTTAGTACAGTTTCTGGCACAGGAAAGTGCTCAACCATAGTGTGCTAAAAGGAAACGAAAAGAATAATAAGTAAAGGGGAAGAATAGGTACTGGGGAGAATGGGCTGGGCTAATCCCAGGAAGGCTTCCTGAAAGAGGCAGCCATAAGCTATCACCTTTAGGATCAAAATGTGAGAGAGGGAGGTGTAAAGAAGAGAGCTGTCCTAAATCTGGGGTCAGCCCAAGTGAAGACTGAAGCAGACCAGGCAGTAATTCTCACAGCAAAAACTACCATTTACAGGCGGGCCACGGTGGCTCAGCAGGTAAGGACGCTTGCCTGCTGTGCCCAAGCACCCAGGTTCGATTCCTGGTGCCTGCCCATGTAAAAAAAAAACTACCATTTACTAAGAGCCTGTAAGGAGTAGGAACTTAGCTAAATGCTGAGCATGTTACCTCATTTAATTCCCAGCAGTATTATGAAGGCAGATGCCTTTACACCCATTTTACAATTGAAGACACTGACGTGTCGGAAGTTAAGGTCTCTGTAAAGCTAGAATTAGAATCAGATCTGTTCTACTCTTAGGCCAGTATTCTGAGCCACCCAAGACCAGAGTAGAGAGAACAGAGGATCATGGGGTACCAGGACAGACAGAACCAGGGGTGGGACACTGGGAGATGGGCAGGGGTCATGAGGAAGCAGCTGAGTTCTTGTTACTCAGCAGCCAAGGTAAGTGAGGGAAGAGGGAACAGGAGTCCATTATAGCTGACCCCTCCCAAAATCCCCAGAGCTCATACCCACCACGACCTTGAAGGGATGAGACTGGTTCATCTAGGCTCTCTGCTGAACCCCCTCCAGAAGGAAAGAGAAAGAGGCCAGAGAAGTGCCAGTCCCCAGTTCCAGTGTAATACAGTGGAAGGAATATGGGCTTTGGGGCCAGGTAGCCTGGGTTCCAGTTTTGATTCTGTATTTCACAAGTTTTGGGCAAATATGTAGCTGCTCTGTGCCCTCATTTCCTTGACTATCAAATGGATATAGGATTGTCTTGCCTCCTGAGATCATCCTAAGACAGTATGAGAAAACCCAAGGAACACACCCATGTGCTTAGTAAATGTGAGTGTTCTTCCTTCCTTTCATCAGCCTCACATCTGGAAAGCGGATGCATTTGTGATGCAGAGAAGGGCTCTAGAGTCTGGAGAAGGTCCAAGGACTCCCCACTGAAACCCAAACTCAGGATAGACCTCAAGCCGCCAACTCACCACTTCTTGACTCCCCTCCCCCCACCTCACTGCCCTCACCACCCACATACTCACTCCCCCCTAGCAAACTACACACACATACATGCTATGTTATGGACATGCCTGCCTCGGCCACGGGGTGTAGGCGTCCGGCCATCCTTTCTGTTCTCCTTCCCCACATCTCCCTACTCTTGCTTTCCACCCACCTCCTCCAGGGAGCCTCCCCTAACTTTAACTCCCTGTCACCCCACCTCCACCCCAACCCCTTCCCCACACACCTACCTCATCACCTGGTCACCTTCCATGCCTGGTCTGGCTGGGGTCAAAAGCAAACAACCATGGATGGTCAACCAGAACCCAACCCCCTTGTTTTACAGCTCAGACAACTGAGCAATCTTAGCCAAGCCAGCACTGAGCCAGGGATGGAACTCACCCTTTCTACAACTAACATAACATCTCAGAGGTCTCTTGATGGGTCCCGGTATTTCCATCAGGTAGAGAGCTCTTCTCTAGCCTCCTCCTCCATCTTTTACCTCCCTGCCCAGCCAGTGCCCACACAGCATGTGAGCTGAATCTCCTTTTCACTGGAAGACTGAGGGGAGGCAGGGCCTAATAACAGCTATGATTTGCAGAGTGCTTACTGCAATCACACCCTATGTTCTCTATAGTAGTCATCTCAATTCACCCTCCCAACAGCCCGTAAGAGGAGGTGCTGTTAGAGTTCTCATTTTACAGAAGGGGAAACTGAGGCTCAGAAAGGTGAAAATAACTTGCATGAGGATGTCTCGACTGGGACTGAAATCCAAATCACTGGATCCAGCCTTGTCGGGGCGGGGCCCACCTTCCTCTTGGCTATGCTGCGGTGTAGCTCGGCCTTGGTCCGCAGCAGCCCCTGGCCCGCCAGCTCCCGCTCCTCCTCCATGCGGCTCTCCCGCTCCAGCTGCTGGAACTCCAAGTCCTCAAAGAGCTTTGCCTCCGTCTCCAGGGCCTCTGCTTCCTTGAACGACAGTGACAAAGGGGGTTGGGGGTGCTTGCAATGCCACCCCCAGCCTGGAAGGCCAGTCACCAGAGGCATGGATTCTGGGGGCTGGGCCCAGGGAGACTGGGGAAGGGGACTGCCCCCACCCAAGCCCCTGTCCTCTGCCTGGCTTTGCCCCTTTCACAGGCATCACTGCCCGGGAGCAGCAGGAAGGAGAGGATCCCCCCTCCAACCCATCCTTGTCCCTTCCAAGCCACAGCACCGACTCTGGTGTCCGGCAGGTAGTGCAGGGGCCAGGTGGTCCTGTCCCACCGCGCTCCTCTCTTCTCTCTGGGTGGGTGGCCCGCGGGGGCCAGGGCAAGGGGTGCTGGTGAAACTGACCCTTCTCAGCTGCTCCTGTAACTGTTCCCGCACTGACTCGGGGCAGTTATCGAGCTGCGTCTGGAGCTCGGCGTACAGCGCCTGGTGGGCCTCCAGGTGCCTCCGTCCCGCGGCCAGCTCCGCCCTCTCCTGGTCGGCGGGCGGGGGAGGGGGCGGGGCACAGGGGAGAGAGAACACACACTCCTCAACTCGGGCCGCCGGGAGGCGCGCGGCGGAGGCGGCGAGGCGGGGCCACAGAAGTGGGGGAAGGGGCAAGGGTGAGCGAGAGGACAGAAAAACAGAGAAGTGCAAGAGGGAATAGCCAAGAGAGGAAAATGAAAAGAATAGAAAGGGAAAGTACGGCGGGCAAGAGGTGAAGAATAAGGAGAAGGGGGCAAGAGGCAAGGAGTGTGGCGTCAGGACAGGACGCAGGTGCAGGAGGGAGTAATACGGCCGGAGAGAGGGGTCAAGGCAGAAATTCTGGTCTCTTGGAGTTCCTTCAACTAGAAGTGTTTGGGTAGGTCCTAAGAATAGGCCCTCTGTTTGTTCCCTTTCCCAGTTCAGCATCACAAACCCGGAGCCTCTAGCTCCTCTTCCTTCCCCTCTTCCACTGCCCAGAGACCAAAATTTAACCCTGGGGGGAAAGGGTACGGATGGTGAGGGTTAAATCCAGGGCAGGGGGTGAATTGGGAGGTGAGGAGGTTAAAGCAACAGCAGTGCAGCAGAGGGAACCCCAGCCCAGCCCCCTCGGTCTCCCTCCCCTCCCACCCAGGGTAGGGGTGGGTGCTGACACAGAAGGCCAAACCCCCAGCAGGGATGAAGGTTGCAATTAGTTCGGCCGTTGCCATGGTAATAGGAGCCCCAGGAGTGGATACAGAGCGGAGGTGGATGGCTCTGTCTGGAGTGAGATGACACCTCTGAGGGCGGGAAGGGGACGAGGGGAGGAGCTGGTGAGTCACCCCTCGGAAGGACAGGCAGAGGAGAACTGTGATTACTGATTCCAAAGCCAGAGTAGCACCATGGCCTGGGGGCTGAGGAGGGAAGCTGAGTGAACCATCTCCGCCACTGCCACCGTGATCCCCACCATCACCACCACAATCTCAAAGAAATGGGCCCAGAGAGAAGGCAAAATCTAGTCCTCTGCCAATCCCAGGTCTGTGAGGAATGAGGTTAGGCAAGTTTTTTCTGAAAAGCTGAGCTACCCCCAAGAGTAAGCACCTATGCTGACCCCTGTCCCCCCTACCTCTCACCCCGCCACACACGCACTCCTCCTTCATTCTGGAGAGGAGGACCTCATCAGGCCAGTTCCTGGAGTCTAGACACTTCCCCTTCCTTGGACTCTGCCTTTAAAATACTCCGTGTTCTGGGTGGCTAAGGGGCAGGAGAAGACCTACCTATTCCCACCCTCTGGTTGGGGTATCTGAACTTGGGAAGCCCTGGGGGAAAGCAAGGAGGGACTGACATTGTGCTGGCAGAGAGCCACCACAGCCAGACCTCCATACCCCTCTGGCCCAAGGGAAGGCGGGAGGGCCAGAGGGTGTGTGTGGGGTAGTTGGAGGACAGTCTGCCTCTCCCTGCTATGCAGGAAACTGCCAACATTCTGTGGAGGTAGCAGCCCAGGATTCTCTGAATGGGAGAAGTCCCTCAGCTGGGCATTTCCCCCCAACACTGCACCCCTCCTGCCAACGCCCAAGTGGGTAGGGTTGAGCCATGCCCCCGCCCCCATCCACTCCTTTCTGCTCAAAACCCTGGGTCCCACACCAAGAAAAGGCGGTGGCAGCATTAGAGGGGAGAGGAACAGAGGTGCCCATGAGTTAGTGCAAAGGTAGGCATTGCCCAGCCCTACCTGGGTGGCATTGGCAGTTAGGGGCATGCGGAGAGCCTGGGACAGTGATTAGAAGGGGGTGTTAGTGCAGGCCTGGCTGGCAAGCGTGAAGTTAATTTGGCACAGAATTTGGGAGTGTGGTTTTGGGGGCCAGAGCCAAAGCTCCAAAAAAAAAAAAAAAAACAAGGGTCAAAGAATTTTTAAGAGCTTCAAAATTAAGGGCAGGAGAAAGATCCTCTTTTAAAAATCCAGAAGAAAAGAAAATTCTTGGAAAAATACTGTCAAATCCAGAAAGAAATGGCCTCTCTCCACTTCAGAGCTTTTGGCACGTTGTTGGGCATCTTGGGCATGGCTGGCATGGCCCCTATGGGGCAGAGTGGCCCCTGCAGGCTGGCACAAAATCTGAAAGGGGCAGGGGCAGGAGCTGGGACCATCTGGGACGGAAGGCTGCAGAATCTGAAGGCTCAGGGGAAGCAGATGCCTGAGGGCCTACCTCCCCATGACCACGTCCTAAGCACCTGAGTCATGCTTGGAGTTCTCCAGATGGTGAAAAACAAACTGGAACCACTCCCCAGTACCAGTGCCCTCAGGCTGTGCTCACTGCCCAAGAAGGGGCCTTGGCACCTCCTAGAAGGACCATAAAGGGCCCAGAATCTCAGATACCCAGATACCCTGAGGTAGCACAGAGACCCAGACAGAGGAGACCCCAGACACCAGCCCAGCCCCTGGCAGTACCCTCCAAGCTTATGCTTCGCACATAGGACAAGGCCCCCTGCCCTAGAGGGGCACAGAGACCTTCTGCTTTATGGGGTAGGTGTGGTGAGAGATCCTAGAGAAGGCATTTCCTCCTCTCCCAGGCCACTGTGACCCAGCACTGGGCCAGGCCAGTTGTGGGTTACCTTGTCCCTCTCCTTCTGAATGCCCGACTCTAAGGCCACCAGCTTCTCCTGCAGCTGGTCTGCTGCCTTCTGCTCCTTCTGCAGCAGTGCCCGCTCTGCTTCTCTTTCCCCCTGCAGAAGTGCCCGCTCCATTTCAGCCTGTGGGCAAAGATATCAGGGCTCATGTCCAGACCAGTCAAGGCAGCTGGACTCAGGCCTCTCTGACACCCCTCTCTGGAGCCTGTGCTCTCCCTGGGAGGAGGGTTGAGGTCCTCAGGGCTCACCTCTCGGGCAGACTCCTGCAGCTGTTGCTCCAGCTCCTTCACGCGGACCTTGAGCTGCTCCACTCGCCCCAGCACCCGAGCCCGCTCCTCTTCCAGGGCCAGCAGCTCTCCCTGAAGCTTGGTGCTAGGTGCATCTTCATGCTGGAGGGCAGAGAAGCCATCAGCTGGGGAAGCCTAGAGCCTTCAGGATCAGACTGAGAATGGATCCCCATTCATAAGGGCATTTGGAAGGGGTGACTGGACTGAGATAGGAGGCAAATTTCCCAGAGGGGAGTAATAAGAGCTTAGCTAAAAGGAATAAAGCTTTACCACTGAGTGGAGGCCTCTGTAGGGCCCAAGGAAAGGTAGGCATAAAGCATATTTATATCTTGGGAAACGGGGCCACCTGCCTCCTTGCCTCCTTATTTCTATACCTCTAGTACCCAGTCTCTTCCCAAACTTGATAAGTAACCATTTCTTCCTCACTGAGTCCTGGCACCCCACACCAGCCTCCTTTGCCTCCTAGCCCCCTTGCCCTGCTCCCCACCACATCCCACCTCCTGCTGGGTGCTCTCAGTGCTGCTGCACTCCTCCTTGAGATTTTCCTCATCTGATCGTTCCATACTCTCCCACAAGCGTTGGCTGGCACCTCCAGACTCCTCACTGCTCCGCCCAGAGGCCCCAATGGTTCCTGCAAGGCCCCTTGAGGGCCTCCGGCCTGCCAGTGCCAATGCTGCGGTGGCCTCCCCAATGCTGGGCAGCTCTCCGGCCTCAGGGCTGCCATCAGCACGGCTGTACTCAGCACACAGATTCAGGATGGTCTCCAGGCGTTGGCGTTCCTGATCGGGGACAGAGCAGGATGTGAGGGGGATCAGGCCAGTTCCTGGCGAGGCAGGAGGGAGAACCTGGACACTAGGGCCTCAGGGGTTGGCATCAAGTCAGAGTCCCAACTCCAAGGTGTGGGAGAGGCAGAGGGAAGAGGGCATTCCCGAAGTGGGTGTGAGGACCCAGGCTGCTGTGCCACCTGCCCACGTGGCCAGCCCCTCCCATCTTCCTGTTTCCTTTCCCTTCTCACTCTCAACCAGGCTTCCTCATGGACACACAGGAAGACGCACTGGTGCACAGACTAAGGACATACAGTCAGAAACAGATGAACACTCAGGTGCTCTTAACCCGGGTTAAGATCCACGGGTACAGGTACACGGAGACACCCCTTCCTGTCAATGGCCCCAACACAGTACACCCTCCTGGACCACTTGGATACGAAATGCACACCAGCCCTGCACTCGCAGGCCTACACACCCAGACACCAGCTCTGATTGACTCACACATGCACACTGATAAAAACAGCCTAGTATACAGATAGGTGGGCACCTACACAGATAGGCAGGTCTGGAAAACAGATCCATGGGCCCAGAGGGACCTGAAACACAGGTTCATACCAAAACATGCCCAGAGGGATATACACACCCAGCCACGTACACACATGGAGGTGAGTGAGGCAGATCCCAGGGCCCAGTTTTCCTTGTCCCCACCTAGCTCAGATCATTCTTAGGCAGCCCTCAGCAACTTACCAATAAGGTGGTTACTATCATGCCTTGAAGGCCCAGATCTCTTGATCCTGCTCTCCCCGCACACCCCTCCCACCCACCTCTCAGGGGCCTATGAGGGGAAGGAGGGATGGCACAGTCATGCCAGTCTGTGTCCCACACACCCATTCATCCTACTCCTGGCCCTGGAGCCCTTTCCCCATTCCTCGCTCTCACTCCCCAGGCTCTCCAGGATCCCTCGACCTCCGCAGGTGTCTCTAATCACCTACAGTTTGGCTATGACCC
>PVIY010021894.1:24201-41837 GCA_004026745.1 Myrmecophaga tridactyla
GGGGGGGGGGGGGGGGAGGGAGTTGGGAGGCTGAATGGAGGAACTGGTGGGGAGAGCTGGGCCCACCACTCTGCCTATGACAGGCTCACTGGCCCTCTCCAGGAGGAGACCTCAGGGTGGGCCAAGCCTTTTCCTCTAAGCCAAGACAAAAATATTGAAGAGAAAATGTTGCAAAGGAAAGGATGGGGGGATCTTGCCTCATCTCTCCCCTTCAATACAAACAATTGTCCCACACCCTCACCCCAGTCTGTCCCAACCTCTTGAAACAGCTCCCTGTCCCCACACTTCCTCAACTCTGGCTGTCCTCCTCAAACCAGTCGCAGGGTTCCTGTCCCCCGTCCCCAAAGAATCTCATTCTAGTGCTCTTATGGGGAACATGGGGAGAGGGCATGGGGAGAGCAGAATCCTTTCTCCTCCTATACTTGTGCCCAAGAGTGTAGACACTGCCCAGAGCCCCCTACACTATCTGGGGAATCCCGGCCCCCACCCACCAGATGCCATCTCCAGGACAGCTGTCCAGAGCCACACCCGGTCCTGCCTGCGCCACATGCATGCATTCAGTGCACACAGCCACAATTATCCAGCCCACCCCTTGGTCAGGACAGGGGTTGCCCACCCTTTTCTCTTCTCTTCCTGCACATACCTTCCCAGATGGCCCTTCTGGGGCAGGGTGAGGGGTTACCACCCATTTGGAGTGGCCAAGGAGAAGCAAGAAAGAGGATCAGGGCCTTTTCTAAAGAATAAGCCTCAGGCAGAGTCAAAAGACAGGAGACCTGGGTTTCAAGTCCTGCTCTGCCAGAACTCATTGTGGGATCTTAGAGTTCACTGTGTGACCTCTCTGAGCCTCAGTCTTCTCATCTTTAAGACCTGCCTCTCAGTCCAAGGGGTGCAGGACCACACCATAAATGTGGAGTTTTCCTAGAGCTTTACTGGACTCAAATAAATAATATGAAACTTAATCTGTACATTAAAACAAATGCTGAGCTGCAAAATAAATGAAAAATTCACATGAATTTAAAATAAAGCCTTGAAGACTTCAAAGAAACCTCTCCAGTGCGCTAGAATCTTGGTCATTTAGGTGCACCCTAGAGGTGAGAAAGCCCAAGAAGTCCGGAGCCTGTCCAAGGACCCTCCCACTCTGCCAGCTGGCCTTCCCAGGCCCTGGCAGAGACCCCATCATGGACTGCAGGCAGCCTGGCTGGCATCTGCTCACCAGCCTCTCCATCTCCTGTTCCCGGAGCCGCTCTTGGCGCTGCCGTCGGTGGTACTCCAGGAGGTCGTCCTCATTGTCACTGATCTCTGTGATGCTGTTTTTCCGCTCACGGGTAACAGGCACCCGCAAGTCCCCGCTGGAGAGCTTCCTCTGGGCCCGGGGACTCTGACGGGGCGAAGCCCCAGTCAGCGAGCCCAGACTGTAGGCCGGGCTCAGCCTGCCACTGAAGCTGCCCTTGCGGGGTGCCAGAGACTCTCCCAGTGTGGGCGAGGGGCTCCGTGTCCTCCGGCCCCGCCCACCCAGAGTCAGGGAGAAGTCCTCTGGGGAAGCCCCGTGGGCTCCCCAGCGCCGGGGACGGGGACTCTCTGACACTTCCCTGGTTAGCTTGGGATCTGGGGTGGTCCGGGCAGGCAGAGGAGAGAGAGCCCTTCGGGACAGAGATGGGCTCAAGGGAGGGAGCTCTCGCATACTGTCCAGGCCCCGCCGGCCCAGGTGGGGACTCTCAGGGGGCTGCAGAGTGCGGGTGGCCGACCCATCAGAAAATGTTCGGCCCAGCAGCTGGCGTGAGGGGCTGGGTGTCAACACCCGCTCAGCACCTGGTGGATCACGGAAAGGGCTGGGAGGACGGTCTTGAAGTGTGCCAATCTTGCTGCGGGGAGCAGGGACTGGAGGTTGGAACTTGGGGCTGCCAGGAATGCTGGTGGGTTGGCTGCGTGCACTGGAAACTGGGTACTCACTCAGGCTGACAGCGACCAGGGGCAGCTGCCCACCCAGCCTGGGGTTCTCAGTGGCCCTGCGGGCCTCTGCCAAAACAGTGGCGGCAGGGCTATCTGTCAGTAGACCCCGGAGGCCAGGGCTGGGAGGCCTCTCATGACCCCCTTTCCTGCCCAGCCGGGGGCTCTCAGAGGAGCGGGCACCGCTTGGGCGGGACTGTGGAGGCTGCAGGGCCAGATGGTAGCTGGAGGAGCGGGCGGGCACCAGCGGGGGAATGGAAGGTCCTGGCTCCTGCCCACTGGGGGAGTGGCTGGCACAGCTTCCACTGCTGGCTGGTGAGGAGAGTGGAGAGAAGGCTGGAGAGGTGTTGTCATAGCTGGAGCCCATAGACATGGCACCGGGGCTGATTGGGGGGGACAGCAGGTAGCGTCCACCATTAGCCATTGGCGACAATGGGGAGGTGGCAGCAGGCTTCCTGTCAGTGGTTGCAGGGTCCTCTAGCACCAGTGAGTCCATAATTTCCTGTAGGTCCTTCTCAATAGAGCTCACCAAGGAGCTGTGGCTGCCACATGCCGAGGGTCCCCGAGATGCAGGCTGTGGAGTATGGTTCCCATTCACCAGGCTTTCTGATTCTGCTGAAGAGAAGTGGAAAGAGGCCTCAGGCCCTGGTCTTCAACTTTGGGGAGCTACATATGCACAAAAACAAGTTACCCCTCTCCTCCTAGCATGGTGGGGCTGCAAAGGCTGTGGAGAAGCCAGGAGATCTGGGTCTGGCACCAGCTCTGCCACTGACCTGCTGTGCAACCTTAGCCAAATCATTGCCTTCAGTGCACCTCAGTTTTCCCTTCTGTAAAGAAAGAGGATGGGCAGGGTCTTCCTGGGCAGAGTTGGCAACAATGCTGGACACTTCTGGATGTCCAGGACTAAGTTCCCCCCTTCCTTGGCTTCCCCAATGCCCTGTACCACTCTTTCAGGAAGGACAGGTGGACATTGTGTAAAGGGGATGGAGGCCCACTGCAGAGCTGGACAGACATTCCCTGGGTTCCCAGTCTAATAGGATATTTGGGCAGCCAGATCACACAGCAGCCAGAGGCCCCGAAAAAAACACAAAGCCTCCAGGGCTGGGCCAGGGGTGTGTGTTGCACTGCCTATCCAATCAGAGGCAGGGGAGGGGTCTGGTGTTAATGGTTGGTTCCTGGAAGCCAGGCTGGCCAGCAGCTAGGTGCAGCTCAGTGCCTCCAATTATCCCATTAAGCCACACCAGGAAGGGCCCGCCTCTGCCCAGCCTCAACCCTAGTCAACCAACAGGATTCTCTGCAGTTACTGCCCCCAAACAGCTTGACAACTTTGGGGAAGAGAGTAAAATTAACCAGGAAGTAGACTGGGAGCCCAGATTCTGGAGGCCCTAGCGGCAGGGAGGATGAGAAATGGTGGCTTTTGCAAGAGTTAGTTTGGGTCCAAGATTATGGGGCCAGGATCAGACCACAGTCAGAGACGTTGCCATGGATACTGGTGATCGAGTAACCACCAACCTTCCCTCAGGTCCCCAGCAGACCATGTATTAAGGCACTGATGCTACCCCACTAGGTGCTCCTGACATACACCCACCTGCCCTATAGTACCTGGGGCTATTGGCCCCTCTCATCCCACAGCCATCTGAATACCAGTGCAAAGTCCCCCAGGCAGCTGGGTTTGGAGGAACAGTGTTGGTTTCCTGGACTATCTCAAACTCTCCCCCGAAGCTCAATAATTTACTCACAAACTGCAGCTGCCCTGATGAATCATCAGAGGACCTTGCATGGCCTGGGGCAAGGCAGGGTCCAAGCACATGCCCACCAACAGGGAGGACCCAGCAGAGCCTATTGGACTTACAACTTAATGCTTCCTTCTACCCCTCAGGCCACTCTTAAGGTTGAGGCCAAAGTGTTGTTGGTTCCTTAGTGGTGACACACTGGGTGGCAACTTCCAAGGCAGTGAGGCACAGGCTGGCAGAACTCTCCATCCCGTGGGCACATGATTCCCTAATTCCAGCCAAGCAGAGTGCTGCCCAAGATCTCTCCCAGTGGAGAGCCTGGCATTCTCCATGGCAGGTGGCAGTGAGCCCAGACCACGGGTACTGTCCTGCCCTGACACTTCAAGTTGGCTGCAGTGGGCAAAAGGAGGACAAGGGACACCCTATCCCCTCTTTGCCCCAACTGGGTACTTACCAGGGCTAGAGGTGTAGGGTGGCCCAGGCACCCGGCCCCCTGCCGGAATCATGCTCTTCATCCACTTGGCTTCAGCTGGGTGGTTGAAACGGAGGAAAGTGGACTGACCCAGGCACAACATGCAGCCTATGGAGAGAACAAAAGCTCAGAGGGGCAAGTCGGGGCTGCGACAGCCGCAACCACAGCACTAGCCCGCTCACCACGGGCTGCAGAGAGTGGTTGCCGCCGCACCTGCAGCGTCCACACAGTTCCCAAGTGTTTCTCCAGGGACCCCCACCTGGGCTGATATTGGAACCTCCAAGCATTCGTGGCACCTGGCAAAGTGGAAAGAGCACCAGTTTGCAAAGCCCCAGATCTGAATCCTGGCCTTAAGTCCTCCTCTTACTGGCGCGGAGATCATCGGGTGAAATGCCTTCACCTCACTGAGTCTTGTTCTCCCATCAGAAAAACAAGGGCAATATCACTGCACTAGCAGGTTCAGTAAGACAGTGTATATGGAGAAGGCTCTTCAGACAACATGGGTACCCATGTCCCCCAGAGCTCAACCTGTACCCGTAATCCATGTATTTGCACCCTGGGAGGCAGCAATTTCCAGTTCAAAAATGGAGCTTGATTGGGTATAGGGAAAAAACGCAGGTCAGTCTACTTCCTGGCTGACTCCTTATTGTTGTGTGGCCTGAGAGTTGCCCCCTCTAAGAGTCTGAGGAGCAACCACCATCCTCTTTCTTTCTGACAAAGCCCCCCATGGTCTGACATCTTCCCCTAGAATCTAGCCAAGCCTAGACCACTGGGCTTGGCCTCAGACAAGCACATTCCCAGGCAGTAGACACAAGTCTGGTCCTGCCCCGAAAGTGTGAGTGCATGGAGGAAAGGAGGGGGTGGTGGTGGTGTGGGAGCCAGAAAATATAGCCAGGGGCACAGGAGTGTGTGCAGCAGCAGGTGTGCCCACAGGCAACCAAGCCTGGCTGGCAGAACTCCTCCTCCTAGCCACACCATGTGTGAGAGAGCTCCTGCAAAAGAAGCCTTGGGAGAAGCCAGAGCCCTGGTAATCTCTACCACCCACCTTTCTAATTTGTCCACACCTCTGGCCCCCTGGCCTCCAGTCTCCTGTCTGCCCAATCTGGTGCCTCTTGGCACCCCAAGCTTCATGCCAGTCTGAGCTAAGATTGGCAGAGAAGTGTACATTCCTGGACGCTGAGAGTTCAGTTCTGGCAGGCTCCAAGGACAAGGGGCATCCCAGGCCACGTGGGTACCTTGACTGGCCCCCTACTGAGCAGCTCAGGATAGTTTTGGGACCCTGGGTATTGCCATGGGGTGAGGAGGCTAGCAGACTGAGACCCCATAGCAGCAGTGATAGTAGATAAAGACACTTATTATGTCGGCATACGCACAGGGCCTCCCAGGCAGGTGGGCACCATCAATTCTACAAAATGATGGGTAGATGGGAGAAGAAGGAGCATTTCTCACTAAGACACCAGTCAGAGAAGCTGATCCCAGAGTAATCATAACCAGAATAAATAATAGCCAACTACATCGTCCACCTAATTACAACCACAGCTATTTCAGAAGGAGCCCCTCCCTCACCTTTTTAGGCATTTAACAAGCCAATTAATAATGAGTTTCCAGGGTCTAGACAAACGCACTCAACCCCAGGTTGATGGGTGGGGGTGGGGGTCATGGAGATCAGAAACCTGACCACACACAGAGAAGGGGGGAGCCTGGGTGGATTCCCAGCCCAATAGCTCCAGGCCCACCCAAGGAGACTGTGGGCATCTCAGAACCCTCCACTGTGGCTCCTGTAGTTGTGAGTTCCTTGCCCCCTCCTCTGCCGCTCACCCTTCCAGCACAGGGGGTGTGGTCACATAGCCTCTGACTATAAATAGGTGATGCCAGGCAGCAGCAGCACTGAGACCATATTAATAGAGCCAGCAGGAGGGCAGCAAGACAGAGCCACCCAGCTCCTGTCCTGCCCAAATTAACTTTCTATTTGCATTCAGGGGCCCAGGCATTGCCCCAACGCTGGCCCCTACTGCCCCCAGGGTCCTGGTCAACCTCAATTTCTGTGATGAAACATCTTCTCTGCCTCTACTGCCCTAGACCCCCTAAGCCCACCCACTCAGAAAACCCAGGAACCCCTTCCCATCTAGCCAAAGTCTCAGTCTGTGCCTCTGATCCCCAGAGGGGCTCAGGTCAGGGCCGACTCCTGTGCAGGTGGGTGGGGAGATGCACATCTGGAGGAGAAAACTGGGCAAAAGAGTGGGTGGATCCTCTCTGACAGACGCTGAGGAGAAAACACACACACACAAACACACTCTCACAGACACACATGTACACACTAATAGAAACAAACCTAAGCTCACACACATATTCACAGTCACACACTCAGAGAGACAGTCACTGCTCTGCTGGCCACACAAATAGAATGGGGTGACCAAAGGGTGAGTGAGGGGAGGGGATGAGCAAGTGCCTTGGCCCTTCTCATGAGAGACCCCTCCTGGCCATACACGGGGTCCCCTCATCCTGATCAGGACTCCTTTCCCCCCCAGGAATCCGATCTTAAAGATGACTCCTGGAGAGTTCGGGAAGATTAGGTGTGTCTCGCTGAGGGGTGCCCCCAAGCTGGGCACACATACAGCCGAGCCTCATAGCCTCAAGCACCCTGCCGGCGCTCACCCGCCCCCCCCTCCCAGGACACCCCTCCCAGCCCAGCTTCTGCACGCGCGTTGCAGAGGACTCACCGCTCACCGAGGACCTCCGCCCAGCTCGCCTCTGCTAGCTGGGGCCCTCCAGGTTCCCGGACCGCCCCGGGGCCTTTGAGGGGGCGGGCCGACCTTCCGCGCCACCGCTGGCTCCAGGCTCCGAGCGAGCAACCCAGCAGCCAGCCGCCGCCAAAGCCTGCCCGGGGAGGGGCGGGGCCGGCCACCACCGCCGGGGAAGGGAGCCAGGGAGGGAGGGACAAAGGAGAGGAGGAGGGGAAGAGGAAGTGATGGAGCAGAAGAGAGGGGCGCTGGATGGGGAGGGCGGGGCAGGGCGGCAGGATGGAAGGAGGAAGCCAGCTCGGGATTGTGCTCCAGAGGCAGGAGTAAAAGTGGGGCAGCCGAGGAGAGGTTCAAGAGAGGTGATAATAGGGAACCGTCAGCGGTAAACACGGAGGCCAGAGGATGGGGAGGCAGTCATGAGAAGGCAAGGCGTGTGATCTCTCTTGGGGCCCTCTGTGGTAGAAGTGAGTGGACCTGGAGGCTTGAGTTGGGGCCAGCTCTGCCCCTACTGGCTGTGTGACCTTGGGTCAATTACATACTCTGGCCTTAGATTCCCTCTTTACAGGATAAGGTTGGACTCAGTAACCTCCGTGGTCATGTTTTAGGGAGAGGAGAACTTGAGGAACTCTCAGGGATCCAACTTAGGTCACTAGGTCCAGCTCTGTCCCCGAGCCTGCCCTCGTGACAAGGTCACCCTCAGCCTGGAGTTCAGGCCATGGTGGAACTGGCTCTGGACAATGTGGGAGACATGGAAACCAGCTCCTGTCTCCACCCTAAACACCTCTCTGGCCCCCACTCCCCACATACACCCTACAGCCTGGACCAGAACAAGGCACTGCCCCTTCCAAGCTAGCCTATCTCCCAGGGACTCCAGAAACCAACGCTGCTTCCTCCCAGTCACAACCTCCAGTTGTGCTAGTCCCAGCAAAGGGTCCCATTCCCCTCAAAAAATTGCCCTTAAAAAAAAAAAGAGCCACCTTTCCCATTTGGGAAACAGGGCCACCTGCCTCGGAGCCCCCAGGGACAGCTGAGATTATGAGCCAGGCGGGTACCTAATCACCCAGCTCCAAAGAGTTCATCTTATTTCATGGACCTAGCCCCTGGACACCAGAACTTTATGGGACACACAGCATTCTCTTAGACACAGGTATCTGCTCAGCAACTCACTCAGCCCCATATACCTCTCATACACACACAAGCACTTACAATACCTCACACACTCTGGGTCACACAAACACCCCAGTTAAACATGCTTTGTCTCTCACACGCCTCTATTCTAACAGGCACATCCCCACAGGCGCCAACCCCCTCTTAATTACACACTCACTCAGGCACAGAATACTTTCACCTGGTTCCTGGAAAGACTGAAATAAAAAAAATCAACCTTCATAAGATAAACATCCAGGCAAAATTTCCACCCTTGCTGCACATCCTCCTACCCCAGCCTATGCACACTGCTTTACTACATCTTCACACACTCACATACTCACTCACATGTGCACACACATTCTATTTGCCTTCTGAAGGAAAAGGGAAAAACCATATAGAGTCAAATGCAAAATGTAGGGGGTGGAGAGCCTTTTTGTAAAAATCTCAGGAAGAGTGATTCATCAGTCTGGAAACTCTGACAGCCAGCTGGACCGACACAGACAGACGTGGAGGATGCCCGCCAGTGAGAAATGGGGCAGGAGGGAGACACAAGGGAGTGGGAAGCTAAGAGCCTTCCTTCTTTCCCTTCACCTCTTCTCCTCTTCCTTGGAGTTTTATTGGTCAAGGTCTTTATCAATCTTACATTAGGAAGACTGGGAGCTTCACTCCCAATTTACAGAAGGAATAACTGATAATTGGGTAAGAGAAGAAGAGGGTCAATGTCCTGGATCCCAGGGGGAAACAGCCGGATAACCCAAGAATCCTGGTACCTGGCCATACTGGAGTCTCTGTTGGCCCTCACACAAGCCCCTACCCACCAATGAGAGGTTTTGGGAGTGAAGGAGCCATGGAGACAAGGGCAGGGAGTAGATGGGGACCTTCTGTCTAGACAGCCCGGGCCCTGAGTGTGTGGCTTTCTGGATCCTCCTCTGCTTAGTCCCCTCCCGGAACTTTTATGTGGTTTGGCACTGTAGGCCCAGGGTGGGGCAGCCCAGACCCAGATTGGGATCCTGCCTCCCTCCCTTGCCCTGTTCCCAGCAACTCTTGCTCTGGAGAAGAGAGGGCACCATGGGATGTGCCAAGGTACTTGGGTCTAGGGGTTAGAATCAGGATCTTCTGGCACACACACTGGTCCATAGTAGGCTAAAGGTTAGCCTCTGCTTTCTGCCTGTCTCCTCCCTCTCCCTGCCCAGGTATATTCCTAGAAGAGCCTGTCACGACCATCTCTGCTGATCATGAAGGGTTCTCCTCTGAGTTGCCTGTGGCTGGACATGGTGCCCAGAATGATGCACCCAGGGCCTGGCCCATGCAGGGCAGGCTCCTTGTTATTCCCAGGATAGCTTCCCATTTGTCAAACAGAGGGGTTCCCTCTACAATGTGGGATTAGGGAAATAGGGCAGAGAAAATGATCCTTTTGTATGAATGCCCACGGATAGGCATGTGGCCGATGAGTTCTCACATACACATAGGCGCACACACGGACCTTCCGGTACTAATAGTCCTGAGTTTACCCCTGCCCTCCCACTTGAACATGCTGATCTATAAACACATGGAAAGACACAAACAGAGAGATACACAAGCTCAGAGTCACAAACACATCCGGAGATGCATAAACACACTCCAGTTATGCATACACATAGAGATAGCACACGTGCCCCTGAGCCACCCAGTTTCCAGGGAAACGCACTCCCAAGAATGTCCGGAGCGGGGCCAGGCAGGGCTGGGCTTGGTGCCTCGCTCCAGAGATGAGACAAGGAAACCCTCAGCTCATGGAGCCCAGGGGAGGGGAGGGCTGGAGAGAACACCCGCTCCTTTGTGCCTGTGCCCACCCCTCCCCAGGCAGCCAAGCTTCTGGGGCAGGCAAGTCCAGACAAGAAGGCTTTGGGGGTGGTAGGGAGTAAAAGGGAAGGGGGTTCAGGGTCAGAAGAAGTGGGAGGGTACATACTTGGCAGGGTGGGCTTCTTGTTGGGGAAGAGCTGGGGGTCACTGGAGCCACAGGAAATGCCTATGAATTCCATCTTGGCTCCAGGCCTTCCCTCTCCTCTCCTCATGAGCTAAAGGATGCACTTCCAATCTTCTCCAACTGGACACGAGAAGCATGCAGAACATCGGTTTCTACACACTGTATACAACCCTTGGGCTAAGAATGTTCTCACCCATGACATGATTGGGAAGGGGGAGGGCTAAGGCTAGGCTCTTTCTCCAGCCTTTTTTGAACTTTGCTCCTGCCTCTCCTTGCTGTTCTACTGGTTTTACCTCCATTCACTCAAATCTTGGGGAAGATGCTTTCTTTGGAATTGAGGAGGACTGACATGAACCAGATGGCATCCCAGCCAAGACCCCAGTTTTCAGTAGTCCCTCTTTTGACCCAGAGTCAGAGACTTGAAGCCCTGGGAAAGGCAAAAGCCTTCCTGCTGTGCTGTTAGACCCGCCTCCCAGATGTCAGTAGCCCCCTTCCACAACCAGGCAGGGAGAAAGAAGTGGTCTCCGGGGTCAGCTGTGAAGGGAGTGGCATTTAAGGGCCCTAAGATGTGTGAACCCTGCCCCCCACCCCCCACCCCTCCAAGCCCCTGCCATGGGGGAGGGAGGTGGGGATTGCCACTTCAAAGGAACTTCCAGCCAGCAGGAGTCCCCAGAAAACAATGTCACAACCTTGGGCCTCCAGCTCAGAGCCAGGCTGAGCTCAAAGCTCCCATCCTCATGTTTAACCCCACCTAGCTCCTCCCCGAATCTGCTCTTCCCATGCCCCAATTCTGACAATTCACTGTACAGAACTGGTGCCCAGAACCCTGTTTCCAGGGCGAACACACCTGGTCTGTCAAGGTACCACCTGGGAAAATGCTTTGCCTGCCTCGTAACCATAGTAACGAAAGGGCCCAGTTTTTAGAACTACCTTATGGAAAATAATGGCCTGTGGCTTTGGGAAACAGGTGGTGTCCACATTTATGACCAAGAGCTGCTATCAACAGCATTGTGACAGGAGGGCCATGACAGCAGGTTGTGACATAAGATTTTGTCCTGGCCCCATACCCCTCTGGGGCATTGTCCTCTTCCCCGCCCCCACAGCTTTTCAAAACAGCTTGCTCTTGGCAGCTCACTGCTGCTCTGACCAACCTCCACCAACCACCATTACACCACTCCCCACGCCCTTCCATAGCAGGAATCAGAACCTCTCCTCTTCCCACAGTGTGGGAAGGCAGGGTGGGGGTGAAGAGCAGGTGAAGCCACGTCTGGATGCTGGAGGGGTTGGGGATGTGGTTTAGGCACATCCAGATGCAAGTGAGCACCTCCATCCCCAATATGGCCACATTTACCATGGCAACCACCACAGTAGGCTTCCCCTATACCCCCAAAATGCACACGCTTCTAAACAGAGGCCTCCTCTGTTTGTGGGCTTCAAACCTTACCCTGAGTGAGCCGGGTGGGCTGCCGGACTGGGAGCCCATCAATGGTACAGGCATTGCCACAAGGGTAGAGGGTGAGGGTGCCCCGCAGGTTTTCGATGTAGCAGTGCTCTGGAGCCAGGCCTGGACCCTGCAGGGAGATATCCCTGGCTGCAGAGCCAATCACCGTCCTCCCTGGAGACAGGAGACACACTGAGTTAGCAGGTCGCCCAGGCCGAGAAGACAGGGACAGGGCAAGGAGGGCTCAATGGAAGTAGATTTCCAACTCCTCCTACTCCAGGATGAAGTACTGCCTACCACTGGTCACCCCTATTGAGCGGGCATGCCTGGTCCAGGCAGCAAGTGGCAGCAGCTCTTCTTAGGCAAAGAAAACTCTGTCCCAGACATGGGGAAGCCCAGGGGACACAGTAGGATCCAGACTCTGCATGATGTAGAGAAAGATATCTTTTCTGCAGAGCTTCTCTTAGTCTCCCCAATTTCACTCCTTAAGTCCTTTTCTTTTCTCCAACTCCCGCCTCATTTCTTCTAAATCTTCCTCTCTTTTTTCTCTCTCTCCCTTCTGCCCCCTGCAACCCCTCTCCTCCCTCACTCCCTCTGCCTTCAGGGTAGCCTCTCCCCTTACTGCTTCTGCAAGAGCAGCCCTCCCCACTGGCAGAACCCTCCCTCTCCCCCCCAAGACTGGTATTTGGAGAATTTGGGGAATGTAGTATCACCCAGGCAACAAGTGCAGCCAGGAGAGGAGAGAGGGAGAGCAGAAGATGAAAGGTGAAGGGGGCTATGCCCCAGCCTTATCTTGGGAGGCCTGCTCTGATTGTCATCCCTCCATTCTCTACTGCTACCTTTTCCCAAGCCAAGCACTGCCTTGGAGTGGGGCCTCCTTTTTCCTGGACACCCTGGTTGCTAAGAGCAATATGCTCTCCTAGTTCTCTCTGCGTTCTCCTTCTTGCTTCTAAATTGATTTTTAATCCCAGTCATGGAGCCAGATTACCTACTAAAGAAATCTGGTGAGGCAGAGGCCAGGGAAGCAAGCTACTAAACTGGCTCCCATTTGGGGGAGGTTAACATTGCCCGTGTACAGAAGGATCCCAAGACGTGCAAGAGCCTGGACTCTAGGGCAGGAATGCCTACAAGGATCGAGGGGTAGCAGGTGGGACACCCTGTCCAGACTCACCTTCCTCCAGCGGCAGGAGGGTAATGGCCGTGCTGAGTCGCCCACTGCCCAGGCTCACTAGATGGGGCTTATCTGTTTGCACTTTCAGGCCTTTGCCAGTCTCGATCAGGTCCAAGGGTCCTTTCTTCAGGTAGTAAAGGTGGGGGATGAGCATCATGAGGGACTTCAGACGAGCACCTCGCCAGCTTAGTCCAGGCACACCAGCACCTGCTCCAGCCCTTGCCCCTCTCCAAAGGACTCTAAGGTGTTGCAAGGCTTAGCACATGGTCACATTCCACTGAATCGTAATTAGATCTGAATCTAGGCCACTAACTGGTCCCTCTGGATTTATCTCAAGTCTTGCCTTAACTGTCCCTTTTGTCTATTAAGACAGAGACAAGGAGAAAGTTAGCAGGTGGGGGGTGGGGTGGGGCTGGATAAGGAGAAGAGTACTGCACAAGAGGGCCAATCCAGTTCACTGCATTGTCCGTGGCAATCCACTTGGCCACAGCTTGGCCCTGCTAAACTAAATTACAAGGGAGCATGAAGCCCTGGATGGAGGAGAGTGCTGCAGCCCTGGGTCAATCTGTAAATTGCCTCCTGACTTTCAGAAGGTATTTTCTGGGTGAACCAATTAACCTGATTCAGATAAAGACCGAACTGTTAATAGACTTGGGACATGGGGAAGGGCAGAGAGGAGCAGAACTGCTGTTTTCATACTTTGTTGGAATTCTAGTCTGTTGAAGAGTCAAATCCATCCTCACCAGTTGCCAGAACCCACTGCTGCCCTCTCTGTGTACACCCTCCCTGCCCTGGTCCCAACCCCACTCACCTGCACCATGGCCTGGGTCTTACGTCCAGGCCCTACCTGGTTCCTGTTGAGAGCATCCATGGTCCTGCCTGGGGCTCCAGAATTCCTGGGGACACAGCAGAAAGCAGGTCAAGATGGGAGGCCAGGGCAGAAAGGGGGAAGGAGTGGGCTCTGTATCAGAGTTAGTAGTGGTCACCATCATTACCAGCACCCTTATGGGGGCATTTAAGGGGTGTCCCAAGTGCAAGGTGGTGCAAGGTCCTAGTCAGCCACAGCAAGGATACTACACTACGCCACACCCATCCAGGCTCTTGCCACCCTAAGCACAAAATCTCTATATGGCTCAATCTGTCCTTCTGTGCTTTCCTGCCCTATGGTACCTAGAACCCAGGTCTTGGCAGCCTGAAGACCCTCAGACGTCTGGAGCCTTAAGTAAGGTGGGGGAAATCTACTTTGGTAGGAGAAGCAGAATCAACACTGGTAACCAGAGGGCTCCCAGGTGAGTGGCAGGGCTGAAACTGGAGCTCCCTCTCTCAACCTTTCTCTCTCCTCTTCTTCTTTTGTCTCTTTTCCCAGGGGTCTCAATAGGATGTTTTCTTAAAGGAGACAGAACAGGGAAAACTTAGCCATTCCTATCATCTCTTTATTTCAATTCCTGCACCCTCTCTTTTCCAGAGAGCAATCTTACCCCAATGCAATCAGTTAAAAAACTCAGTGATAACTAATACTGCGAATATAGGACTCTTGGGTTCTTAACCTGACCTGATGCTGTAGTAAGCTTAGCTCCTCAGAACCAGGGGGGAAATAGATTCCAGAACCAGCACTTGAAATCTCCCCATCCAACCTCTTTTTCTGGTTCGCATCTTAAGTACCTGAAAAGCATATGGAATGTACGGAAGGTGCTTTGTGTACTAATGTGTGCCTACATGCCCATCTCTTGGCCAAACTTGCAAAGGCCAAAAACTTCCCATTTGCTGCCGAAATGTTCCTGGGGAAAACTGTGAAGAGTGAGCTGAGGATATGGAGGGAGACCCAGGAAAGCTGTGTTTACTTCCACCTTTCTCTTCTAGCCACTTACTAGGTGACTTGGAGAGGAAATTAGGAGCTAGGATTCCACGGAGTGTCCGACCCTGGAAGTGTCATGAAGTTGCCACGGAGTTACTAATTTTACCCTCCCAGTCCCACCCTTCTGGGCCCAGACAGCATCATCTTTGTCAGCATTTCCACCCAAGCTGCAGAAGAGAAGCCGGAACAGGGCCAGGGGCCCACCCCAAGACTGCCTGGGAAGAGGGAAGGCCTGGCACTGCCCCTGGCCGTGGTGGGGAAGAATTTCCAGAATCAGAGATTGCTGTACTGCCTCTCTCTACTCAGGGTGGAAGAGGGGGAGTTTATGTAGAAGAGGGAGTAATACTAGAAGGAGCTTTAGGCTGGGTGGCAAAAGCCTTGAATTCTAACCCTGACTATATTATTTATTAGTTAGATCTAGTTACTTAACTTCTCTGAGCATCTTCTATAAAACTGGAATAATATGAAAAAAAAAGTTTTCTCAGTGTTGCCTAGGGCTAGGGGTAGGAATGGGGAGTGACTGCAAACAGGCACAAGATTTCTTTTTGAGGTGATAGAAATGTTCTCAAATTGAATTGTGATCATGGTTGCACAAGCCATAAATGTACCAAAAATCATTGAATTGTACACTTAAATAGGGTGAATTTTATGGTATATAAATCATACCTCAATTAACCTAACTGAAAAAAAATCGTCTGGAGATTCAGGTATTACATTCAATGACACTGTGAAGTGCAAAGGACTATAAAAATGCCAGTTATTATTATGAGCTGTGTGACCTTGAGCAAATCATTTCATTTGCCTGGGGCTCCATGTCATCTGCCAGATGAAGTATTCTTACTATTGCCCTCTAAGGCAGCTGTTAAAGTGTTTATTTATTTACACCAGAGAACTTCAAGTTTGTAAAAGTATAAGGTTGATGGGGAACAAGAAAGATTGAGGGAGAGAAGAGAAGGGAATAAGGAGTTGAGAAGAGAAGGAAAGATAAGGAGAGAGGTGTAGGGAGAGACGGAGAAGATAAGAAAAGATGTCGAGTTTGTAAGGGGCGAAGCTGTGGTCCCAGTTCCGAAACCTAATCCAGGTAAAGTGGAAAGAGACACTGGGCTCACTCAACACCCTGGAGGTCGTTTAAAAAACGGGGCTGCGGTCCGGCCCACAGAGCCGCCACCTTGGGGCACCCCTTCGCCGGACCCCACCCCGGACCTGGGCGGCGAAGCGGCGCTGCTGCTCAGGGGCGCCCCCCACCCGCTGACCCGCTTCCGGCGGGAGGGCAGCTACCTCCCTAGGCTGTAATTACCCACCCCCGCCCCCGCCCCACGGCCTTTCTGAGAAACTCCGCCCGGGCACCGCTGCCAAAAAAAGGCTCTGCGGTGCGATTCCGGCTGCGCTGGAAGCTCAGCGCCGCGGTCAGTCCCGGATCTCCGCCCTGGGACGCGAGCGCAGCCTTCGGGACCCCTCCCGCACCCCGCGCACAGATGCCCACGCGCCCCTCGCGTGCATGCAGGGTGGGAGAGTCTTGGTGTCTGGATTTGACGTGAAACCCGGAGGGCCAGGGTGTGAGGCGAGGCTGGGGCTCCGAGGTTGACCGTCTCCGGCCGGGTCTCTTCGGCCTCCTAGTCCAGCGGAAGCCCCCGCCCCCGCCCCCCCCTCCGCCGTAGGGGCCGCCCACTGTGGGCCCCCGAGTGAGGGTAGAGGTAGGGGGAGGCCTGGGGAAGGGCCCCAAAGCCCTGTACCCAGCAGGCACTGCAGGAGCCCAAGGTGAACGGCCGGGCCCTCCACGGCCCCGCCGCTCCTGCGCTCCGCTAGAGCCTGCCGGGTCGCCCCGGCCCTCACCTGCGTCCAGGGGGGAGACAGCCGAGGCCTCGCGCCGGGCTTCGCATGGCTGTGGCCGGAGGCCTGAGGGGACGGGCTGGGTTCCTCTCCGCCCGCCCCCCGCCGGCGCCTTTCCCGCGCACATCCGCCGGGTAGGAAAGGCAGCCGGCAGAGGAAGGAGTCGGGAAGGGAAGGAAACTGAGGCTGGGAGCCCAGTGGGCGGGACGCCGGGGCCGGGCGGGGCGCCCAGGGCCCGGGGGAGGATTGAACTTTAGGAGGAGGAAGGTGAGGCCGAGAGAAATGGGGTCTACGGAGGGATGGACCTGGAGAGGGGGTGCACAGGAATTTGGAGGGAAGAATTCAGAGGTTGGGGGGAGACTGAAAAACACAGGGGTGGGGAGATGAGAGGACAAAGAAGATGGGCGGGTTGTACAGTGGTAGAATGCTTGCCTGCGTTGAGAAGGTTCGATCCCGGCCCCTGCACTCCTTCCCCACCCCCCACCCCACCCCCATCAAAAAAAAAAAAAGATGGAGAGGGGAGAGACTGAGGGCAGAGAGGACCTCAGGTGGGTGGGACGACGGAGTAAGAGGGAGACCAGGGGCAGAAACAGAGGGTACCGCGGGCAATGGAAGGAGAAACCGAGGGGCAGGAGATGGGGGAGTTGAAGGAAAAGGAGGGAGACTGAAGGCAGACCAGGGACCCTGGAGTTGGAGAAAGTCTGCATGGGTCCCGAGAGCATCTAGAGGCTAGAGAGCTGGAAAGAGAGACATAAGTATAGCTTGGGGGTTATGTTTTTTTATTGGCGGGGGCGGGGGGTGGGAATTGTACTGGAAAGGTGCGCTTGGTTGAAGTCAGCTGGAGTGGAGTGGGATTTCCGCAAGGGTGAGGCCCTTCACCACCCCCTTGGCCTGTCCCTTCCCAGGGCCGCCAGGGCAGGACAAGGCCTTAGTGTTGGGCCGCCAGCCGCAGCCGCTGCACCCGCCTGGGTCGGCCGGACAAGCGGCCTTTCTTTGGCCGGGCATGGAGAAGGGGCTGCTTGTTTGCCCAGTCGGAGAAAGGGGGGTGGCCCCACAGACACCGCCCGCTCCCTGCGGGACAGCTGCGGGATGGGGTTACTAATGACAGGGAGGGTACGGGTGTGAGGGGGCACTGCGTGTGTGAGCGGGGGTGGAGGTGGGTGGGTGCGACGCGTGTGCTTGTGTAAGCAGAGGCGTTTAAATATGTGAGCAAGGGGGTGCGTGTGTGAACGGTTGTGTGCATGTGAGGCTCACATGTGTGTAGTGGATTGCGAGTGGGAGTGGGTGGGAGGCTGCGTGTGTGAAGAGGGGACTATATGAGGGCAGATGTGCAT